>JBBPKB010000419.1:0-13404 GCA_038089035.1 Boletellus dicymbophilus
TTACAGGTGGGACAAACCGGTAAGGTTGTAGCGCCAGAACTATACATCGCGCTCGGAATCTCCGGGGCAATCCAGCACCTTGCTGGTATGAAAGATTCTAAGCTCATTGTCGCTGTCAACAAGGTAAATTGTCGCCCCCTTACCATTTCGCCGTTGCTCTCTAACACTCCCAAGGACCCCGACGCCCCAATATTTCAGGTCGCTGATGTTGGTTTGGTGGCTGATCTCTTCGACGTCGTGCCCGAGATGGTGGAGAAATTGAAATAGTTTACTGTTACATTCTGTATGCCGCAATAAATGCAGGCACAACGATAACTTGAGTCTTGTTTAGACAATTCACATTCGAGCAAAAAAATGTTGAGGGAAATCGAGCTCCGCCTTTCCGCGTTGAATGTCAAGTTCATGACTACAGAAAGCCAGGAATTGGATGTCATTCATGGGCATGTGTGAATAGGATGAACCCAATGCAATTCTGTTACCAGTTTTTTCATAATCTCCCATTCCAGGCAACTGAGAACAGACCTGGCCAGAACAGTTTGTTATTTTCCCATTAAGAGTTCTTTGTCTATTTTTTTGATGACTTGCTTGATTTGAGGATCTCCCCCAAGATATTGTGAGTCATTTAAACAAAATTTAAACAAAACTCAGATCAATAATATTTATTTGTTGGCCAAACTTTCTTAACTGAGGTTAGACAAACCTGATTTGACACTTATCATTGTGTTTCTAAGTCTACACCTTCATAGGCTAGTAATGCCAAAGATGCTTCCCTATTGATGTATCCCAGCACCTTTTAGCTCCTCAAAGATGTTGTCTTTTCCTGGATCTGATATTGATGTCATTTATTGTACCTTATGAAGTAACTATACATTGAATTTTTGATTGGTCTGGGCAGATCTTTCTTCATAAGTTTTGCAATGACCCTGGCATGGATTCCTCAAGTGCTGTCTCTAACTCACTTGGCTCCTGTTACTGTGTTGGATTAGCAAGTGTGTGTGTAGCTACTGGGCCAAATGGCACAGACAGTCATCAGAATGTGTGAGAGCACATGTATTCCATTCCTCATGTAGAGATGGACTGTATGGACCATGACACATATGTTCTCCTTTGGCTGTGCCTTTTACTCATTTTCCATTATACACTTTTACTGCTCCATATGTTTGCCAGACCATTTCACACCCAAACTGTTTCTCCCCTTTTTGTACCACAGCTTTTGGACTCTTGTATATAAAGTACATACATATGGTAGGGTATCAGCTCCACTCATGTCTTCAGGCTGTGATTCCACAATATCAGGAAGATCACCTTCGTCATAATGTCACTCATCCAGTAGTTCTGGTCAAGGAGTAGACAAAGGATTTCTTGAGAAGAAGCTTCTGTATTGGAGCCATCCTGAAAGCCTGAGTTGGTGTTGGGATCATCAGAGGACATGATGCACTATTGATTTGCATCTAGGGTTACATTTAATACTATGCTTACTAAGGTTGAGGTCATGCTTTGGCACTATCTCAACTCAGCCATAGCAAGAAAAAACCCAACCAGATTTGCCTGTCAAATGTGCCCTAAAGAACTGGTTCATGGCTGACAGTGGATACAGCTGAGTCCAATCCCTGGCAGGATCATAAGAGCCAGCATATCACATTTTGTTATGACCCTTAGGTGCAAGCCTTCAGATACCATACTGGCTGGACAATCTTACAGCAACCACTATAACTGGTGAGGTAATGAATAAGTGTTGAATGAAAATAAGATAGAGATAGATGATAGCTTTGTCCTTAATACTCTGTAGCTCAAGCCTTGTGACTGAATGCCAACAAGAATACAAGTGGATTAGGCTAAGGTAGATAGTACATGTGAGCCCCTATTTATATTCTAAGGAGTATGAGCATAGACCAAGCTGTGTGCATTCCTTCAGTCTAAATAAGGGGTTTAACTACCTAGTGAGCCCAGGATAATACATAAGTGCAATGGGGATGTGTACAGATTTAGATAAAGAGGAAATAGAATAGAAATGTACAGGAAAGGTAAATAAGAGTATGTGTTAGGTAATTAGAGGGTTTTATCCTAGGATCATTAAAGTCAATGATCCAGTAGGTGTTCCAAGGATAGTGACTACAACTGTAATGTACCATTTTGTGTAAGTATAGTACTGGTGTTGTAACACATTTTTGACAGGTCTCTATAGGACAGCTACAAGATTTGCAAGCCCCTTGAGATCATGGTATGAAGCATTGTCATGAGTAACATCATGCCATACAATCAAGGGCCTCAGGTCCTGACCATCATCCTTCTTTTCACTATATCTCCAGTGGGGCCTGATTGTTCCAACCCAGTAAACCATATCCACTGCTGTACTTGGGAGAGCTGCATCTGTCTGAAGTCTTATCTGTCTCATAAAAGCTTCTTTTCTGGACTCCCAATGCTGGGTGTTCTTGATTTTGACAACAAGAGCAGTTCTGAGGGTGACAGGTGGGGTAGAGAGTTTGGCCACTTCAAAAAGAGAGTTGGGTATGTGTACTTGAGAGTCCTCTGTCATGTGACACTGCAGAGTGACAACATAGCCTTCACTTGAAGGAAACAAAGTCATGAGAATAGTGTTCCATGGTCCATACCAAATGTCTTCTGTATGGGTATTGGAAGTTGCCAATAATTGTTACTAGTCATGCAGACGTCTCAACAGAGAAAGAACCAAGTCCTATGGTGTCCTCAGTAGATGTCAAGCTATTGTATTAAAGTATGTACCTATGATGTCTACAATAGGTTAGTTACAATAGAAAATGTAGGTAAATGTGCTACTTACCCTCAGTAGATGTCAAGCTACTGAGAGAATAAACTAGAGGAAACTCGAAGGTTTGTACGCTCTAAGCTTATCTAATAATTACCATAAAAGGTAACCTAATGCGTGCTAGTCAAAAAATAACAACAACGGGGTGGGTTGTTGGTGTAGTGCTCTAACAAGGTTCGCGTAGCAATGTCGAAGGGCATGACTGCTCTCTCCATGACAAATTTAGATCAATACACCACAACTATTGACTAAGGTTACATACAATATTATCTTCAGTGGAGACGTCTGATCCTGAGCACTTGGTGGTAACGGAAAGATAGCCCACGGCTATCGCCGACGATCAGCGCCTACATTCAAACCTCGCTCCTGAAGCAGGTGACTGTCGCCATTAGTCGTTGACCAGGTCAGGTAGCATTAATTTCGTCCAATATGGTCCCTCATAGTATACCATAACTCATGGTACATACTTGTGTTTTATTCGCATTTAAAGCTTAACCGATACGGTTATATTCTATCAGCTTCCGCTAGAGTTCGAACAGTGTACACAGTTACTCCTTTCCACTGTGTAATTACTTCGACCATCATTCACGTTACGGCCTCGATGCACTCTTATCATCGCCGAATGTCTGGGTTCCGGTGGAGTCGAGTTGAAAACTGACGAGATAACAACCAACAGTGTTATAGTATGTGCGTTGATGATTTGCGCGACACCCGTTGCCGGAGCTGGTGGTGACGAAGAGGGGCTAGAAGCCAGAAGTGGTACGTACGCTCCGATTCTCTGTTTATTCGTGGGAGCTAGCTTTTGCTTTCCTCGGTGATTGAAGATTGTTTAGCAGCCTTTTATACTAATTCTCGACTAATGTACGCTGCGGGACAAGAGGGTTACCCCCCCCGCTTTATTTGGTAAACTGCACCAGGCCCTGTCAAGCCGTAATGACAATGCTTTTCATGGTTTTTGGTGGAGGCTTCCGTTCACTAATCGACTTCTCAACGGTATCGGCTTGGCTTTTCTACTTCTTAACGGTAAGTGTGATGCGACGCTCTACTTCAAAAGTCGACTTCGATCTAGGTGCTAGGTCTTTTAATTCTTCGAGTGAAGGAGCCATATCTTGAGAGGTATCGAGGTTAAATGCGTGTCTTTGTAACGGTCGGCTCGACAACGCTTTGATAGTCTCGTTGAAGCTGTTTTACAAGTCGAAACCCTTAATCAGTTGTGTGCAAAAGGCTACAGACAGCTAATTTTCCAAGCAGGGGAATGCAAACTGGGCGTGACGCATACCCTCCGGATCAACCTCAGCAAGCTGGACCTTGACATTACCGTTTTATTGACAGGTGAATGTACTATCCGATACACTACAACAGAACACGACCATTTAAGGATACCAAATAACATAGCTAGTTGTGCCAATGGATAACATCCAGCCGGCTTCTCTGCGTGTACATGACAGCATGGCTTTTTATCGACCACTCAGCAACACGTACAAGCTCTCGGGCAGGGTGCTCGTCGTGGTTAGTGGTGTGCTGTCATCTTCGGAGGGATCTCACACCGATCGCATTCAGCCCGTCGTGTCGGTCGGAAACGTATCTCAACTAGCAGCTGATCTGCTCATCACATCTCTCAAGCTTGATCGCGTCGGTGTGTTCGATCCAAAGCATTTGGTTCCGGTCGTCGGCGCGCGCGAGGACGGCACCGCAGGCCTGACTACTCCCCTTGAGCGTGAGTCGCTACCCACGCACTCCTTGTCGAGACAGATTCCAGACGAGTAAGACAGTATTCGGCGAGACGAACAACGAGGTCGCAGTTATTCAGCAACGTTCCCCTGTGCTCAAGGTAGGCCTGCCAGTAGTTAGACAACGCGTTCTCCTCAACCGTCACCTTTGGCAGTCGTTCAAGCAAGAGTTTATCGATGCTCTTCTCGACTTTATCCGTAATTCTGGCGTGTCGGCAGTGCTCTTCCTGGGAGGGGTCGACACATCCGACAGAACGGACGCACAAATGCAGTAAGCAGTACCCGTGGACGCTCAGATAATGTTTAGCCTATCGTCTCACCGGTAGTTTTTCATAGCACACCAACTACGTTCATCCAACCTACAGCATCCCCATTATTAAGTGGCAGTCCACTCGCTTCCCTTACAGATCTGCCCGTTCCCTCGTATTCCTTTCGAGATTCTCATTCCGAAGGCAGATCTTCGCATGTCCCATTCATTCCCGGCGGCGGTATCACTCGCAGACTGCTCTCGTCCATTCCAAATTCATGGCAGGTACCAACTGCTTGTCTATTGCAGTATGCTATGGAAGGGGACAATAGGTCAGACGCGCAACTTCTAGCAACGGTGGTGGCCAAGACGCTAGGGACCACTGGCACAACAGTCATGTGGACTCAGCCCACAGCATGGGTTCATGGCCTCTTTGGCACGCCGCATGACCAGACACTATACGGTTAACCGTCTCATTGTATTTATAAAGAAACGTCTACATACAGGATTGTCACCGCTTTCCAGCGATCCTCGTCCGATCACGACCTTTTCTTGCAGCTTGAGATAGAGGTAAATATGCATAGGGATCGAGTTTTCCCTTCTTCACATCACCTCCCGCTTTCTGTATGTCGATATTATCATTAGAGCCATCAATATAAATCACCTTCATAGTGTACCTTTGCTTTAAACTCGTGGCCAAGCTTGACTTCCGAGTACCGTTTGTTTTTCTTGGAACGAGCTGGTGCCTCGACATCGGCCATTTCAACGTCCCCATCTCCGTCTTCTTTCTCCCGCCTGCGCTTCTTCGTATCTTTATTGAACTTGATACGTCCATTGGGCCCGCGCACAAAGCCATCCACGGAGGTGACACTTTCTCTGTATGCGCTCCCTCCGACATCTCTGGCAGCCTCGCGAGCACTGACGTCGATGTCCGACTCGGAATCTTCTTCTTCGGGGATGACGAGTTTACCGCTTTCTTCGTCGGTCTTGAAGCGGTTAGCATCCTGGCCAGGCTTTCGCTTGCGATCGCTTTTCGCCTCTACCGTGATGGCTATATCAACTAAACCAAGTAAACGACACATACAACACCTACTGGTAATCCGTGAGACGGCGCCCTGCAGAAGATCCATGGGCTCGTCATCATCCGCCCGAAGGCGTAAACCATGGTCGCCGTCTTTACGTTTGGAGTCGGCGCCATGCTGTGGCCGATCTTCTTCACCACTTTCATCGAGCTCGCTCTCGCTTCCGTAAAGAACATCTTCAAAGGCATCACCGGTCTGCGGCTTCCCAGAAGGTGCCTAAGAAAACACTAGTCAGATATCAGTAAAAAAAGAACATACATGATGTACCAACCTCGTCATCATTATCATCGCCATCTTCCTCGCGGGCTTTTCTGCGTTTGGCCCTTTCTTTGCGTTTCTTGATGTTTACGAGGACCTTGGATGCTTGCTCTTCGCCCGCAGCTCGATATACATCGTCCCATCCGAAGCGCCGTATCATCCGTTCGAAAATGTGACGTACTTTCGCCTTGAAATGATTCTTGTGATCGTGAGACCATGCTAGAAGGGCAGGAACTAGATCATTCAAATGTGGCCTGACGAGGTCGGCTGGCAGCGTATGAATCGCGAGTTTGACGTAACCGAGAGTAGACTTGACGATCTCGCGATTCGAGGAAGACAAAAAAACAAGAAGGGTCGTAAGAATCTCGGTCTGCATCTGTGAGCTGATGATATCTGTTCGATGTAGTGGGTTAGTAGGTAGAGTGTACGTGCCGCATGATACAGCCAAACCTTTGAACTCAAAGACAAGCCGTGAGATTGCGGTCACGGTTGCGCTGATCATGTGGGGTGTTGCCCCAGCTAGTCCACCAGCAACCATAGTCATGTATTCGTTTATGTTCGCATTTGCTGAGTGAGAAAATATGAGGGCCTTCACATGATAGGTTATACGGAAGCACGAACCTTCAGGGGGGATGTCTTCGTCCATACCATCCACCATCTGCCTCGAAACTAAACCGCCGCTACTCATTTTGTGGCCCATGCACACTATCAACTCAAAGGCGGCAGATCGAGCTTTTTCGGAGGGTTCCTTAGTGCCCAACACGGCCTCAGGAATAAGTGATGGGACGATGTGTAGTGATGCGGGAGGTATATTTGGCACGAGATTGGCTAGCAACACAAAACGATCCTTCTTAGCCGCGGGTGAAAGGCCCCCAGAGAAAAAATCAAGTTTCTGCAAGGCCGCAAGTGTATTCATTTGAAGCTTCCCGCTGCTGAATGCCTTGGCAAGTATTTTGTAACCTCGCTTTTGTACACCATTGTCCTTGCAACATAGCACTTCGTCCGTCATGCAAATCTGGACGAGGGACGACATTTCTTGGGCCTCAAGGTAAGGCAAGAGCAGTATAAGAAGGTCTTGCGTCACGGTCGTTACATTTGCCTTCTGCTGCACGTCTGGTGCAGCGGTGAGCCCCTGAAGGTTTTGCCGGAACAGTTCGACAACTTTGCGATACGCTTTGGAGATCTCCTGAGGGTCGGCTATACTCGCCCAAGCACTGATGACGTCCCCGACGATGCCCCTGCTCTCCTTTTCGACACTACCAAAGACGTTGAAGAACACAGCAAACCAACTTTCTACCTGTGTCTTTAGGAAAACAACATTCTGAATCGCCTCTTCGCGGGTAATGGAACCTCCACGGCGGGATTTTTCACCCGAACTTTGCAAATCAGCCTGCGAGATGGCGAGACTAGAATCGACCAAAGACTTGAGACCCTTCAACACCGAGAGTCGAAGTTCGGGCTGTGCGTACAAAAGTTGAGATAAAAGTTGAGAAAAAGCTGGTGTGAGTGCCTGCAGGGTGGGATGTCAGAAGGAAGGACTCGATAATATTCGCGCCCTTACGCCTTTAAGGTCCGGAGTGGCATGACAATACCCTGCGAAGCCAACCCAAACCTGAGAAATAAGCACATTCCACACCTTTGCTTCAGACTGTCTGCTATCGGCCTCGGCTTTGTTTTGAAGGTTAAACATCCGTTCGCTTAGAGGAACAAAGTACGAGACGAAGTGGCCCAATGGAGAAGGATGTGGCTGAGCGAGCATTGGCAACAAGAAAGCGTGCGGTTCACGTCCGGCTTGACTGCAGTGTGTTGAGCCAAGCACATGAAAAAAAACACAGAATGATCACGAACCGGTCTTGAGGATCCAAGTTCAACGGTATTACCTCCAGCACTACGGCAGGTCCCATAACTCTCATCGCTGTTGATATGACACTATCTGCAGCTTCCTTATGCTCGAAATTCTTCTGAACCCGGAGGTCGGCTACTTTTTGTACTAACGGGAGCAGTAATGGCTCGGCCGCGAGGGTCGTTTTGTCGTTTTCGAAACGCATGTCAAGGTGTGAGATGAGTGAGCATACGACATGCAGCAGCTCTGGGACAGCAGACGCATAGGCCAAGGAATCCAAAGCCTGCGTAATTTGCGCGACAGCAACCCTGATGGGTGTTTTGCCGCCCGGCGCATCCAACGCAGCCGCGCGAGCCATAGGTAACGTGACGCACTGAGAGAGTGCCTCGAGTGCTTGTTCGACAGCTTTCCGTGTTTGCGCATGGCTTGTCTCGAAATAGGACCATACAGTTTTCCAAACTTTAATGAATTCCAGTGACGATGCGTCTGGATCCACAGAGCGATAAGAAAGCATGATGTCTCCCAGCACTCGCAGCCACGACGAGGCAACAGTGAGATCCGACTTTAGCGGTGAAGACGACAGTACGGCAGTGAGCACTGCGGGTATTTGCTCTGTGCCGGTTTGAGTGCCCGAGTTGGCAGAAGCCGATAGTAGATCGGATAGAATTGAGTAGGAGGACTGCGATAAATACGGATTTCCGAGTCTGGGCAAGGTAAGAAGGATGGACGTGATGGATGGGATGACCTTTCCGTGCCAATCAGGTGCTACATCGAGCACTGGAACATATTACTCACATCGAGTGGAAGATTGGGTAGAACAGGACGCAGCAGCGCAAGAAGACGGATGGCATCGTCAATTGAAAAGTCCTTTGCGGCAGATTTTGACTTTGGCAAGACGCCAGAGCTAGCCTGATGTAGGGAATTTCGCAACCAGTCGCCAACGCGTTCAGCATAGGGATGGCGCAAAAGGGGGCTTGGTGGGTTTGACAACACATCGCTGACGAGATCGATGGCTCGCTTGCGCACCTTTGGTCGGGGATCTAGACACAGCTGCAGGATGGTCGCAAAGGATTGGCGCACGGCAGGCGCGTCCAGGTGCGATCTGTCAAGAGAAACGAAGATGGAGTTGTACAGGGTGAGCTGTGATCTTAATGTAGGAGCATGAGCTGAAAGGGAGGGGAACAAGGGTGCAGTGAGGGAGAGAAGGGTACTCAGATTCGAGTGGATGACCGGGTGGGGAACGAAGGGTGCGACCAAGGCAAGCAGATAGAGCGTTGCTGGGAGGACATCGCCGTCGCCCAGCGCGGCGTCATTCTTGTGCAGGGTGCCGTCGAGGGTTGTGATGAGTGCGGCAAAGTAGGCTGTTGGTGTGCGATCCGTGCAGGTCTCGGACAAGGTGGACTCGAGCGCACGGAGGAGCGTCGCGGGGGTCTTTTGGTGTGCGAGGGACGAGGACGTGTGCGGTCGGATTTTCTCCAAGGCTGCCTCCATCCTTGTGATGATTGGACAACTTATACTGGTACTACCACAGTTGCGGACAAGCAAGCTCTGTAAATTCTGTGGAGTTCTACTAAACCAATTTAAGTTAGGGACACGAAAACCTGGACCGACCCGGGTCACTTTCCCATCCCGTCAGGCGCCATAGTATAAGTTGGGGACATGCACGGCAACTGCGGTGGAAATGGTCCAGGTCCACGACTGTAGTAGCACATGGCCACGCCGACGCCTTGGTCGTACATTCTCGTTCGGTCAGTGCGTCCTTTTCCTCCCACCCGTCCACATCCAACTGCCTTGCAGCTTTCTTTTTCACCTCGTTCTCAAGATATTCTACGGGACGATCGTCGTGGAGAATGTCGAATATATTCCTAAGACCGGCGAACCTTGGTGGGAGGAGTCTGCCGTATCCTATCTGTCCGCCTCACTTAACCCAAGCCCAGCATCGTGTGTGCAAACCACAGCAACTCGCTCACCGATGCCCTGTACGCCGACCCCTGCCCTACCCGACGTTCTCTGCTCATCCCTCGTGCAGCATCCTTGTTACCTCAATCCCCCCCGGGGTAATTGCGAACAGTTTGCTGTGGTGTTGTCTACTGAGTCAAGTGCGCTAGGTGCGCAATATGCTGCGCCTGACCGCCAAGTCCACCCAGTTCGGGCGTAGGACCTTCACTAGCTGGCTTATCGAGTCTGCCGGAACCGTTCCTATCAAGAGGCGCAAGGACTTTGCTGGTGGAGAAGTGGACAACTCCGAGGTGATGGACGTGCTTATGCAGGTTGAAACTTTTATTTGCTCTTGGGGTTTAATCGCTGAAACCCCGAAGGCGCTGGAAGCCGGTGATGCCGTATGTTTGTTTCCAGAAGGCATGAGCCGCTACCATCCTACTATCGCTCCTCTGAAGACCGGAGGTTTGTCCGTCCAACAGGTGCCGTCGCCTACATTCGCTGAAGCATTTCTTTTCAAGTTGCAAGACTCGTCTCTGACGTGCTAACCCGGAATCGTGACAATCCAGATTTTTCCATATCTATTCTAACATGTTCCATGACATACATGCAAGTGGTTTTGTTTCGGATTTTACTACTAACTCAACTTTGAAAGGCATCGGCAACATTTTCGCTCCGACTTGCTGGTTACATTCAATCCTCCCATGAAATTTACCCCAAAGGTACGTAAAAGGACGTTTTCCCTAATGAATGTTCAGTTTCCTCGTATAGAATAACCCGGAGCTTCTCGCCCCTGTGGACTTCAGTTCCATCAAAGAAGTGACAACACGAATGCATCGGTTGATTAGTTCCCAAACTATCGATGCGCCTTCTTGGGATGTAATCCGGTCTGCCAAGCTAGCCACTCGTATCTATGTCCCGCTGGGTACATCAATGAGTCTGGGAGACTTTGTGCGCGTAATGCGAACTTTCGTGGAAGGCTTCAAAGCATCCGAGGCAGAGGGCAGGAATTCTGATCAACATGAACGAGAAGACGATGAGATAAGTGCACTACGCGATGACTTGAAGGTACTTGGCGCTCTGCCTGACGAACAACCACTCATTCAATCCTGCAGAGCTATCAAGACAAGCTTGTACACTTGGGGATCAAGGACGATCGCGTTCGACGGCCTCTCCGTCGGCGTATGATCGTGCTCCGGATGTTCATCCGTCTTGCGTGGTTCATATGTCTGACATCTGTATCCCTCCCCGGGCTTATTTTGTGGGCACCTGTCTTCGTCACAACCTTCATTGGTGTGCATAGTTTCAAGAAAAGCGGGCCAATTTGGGACACGTGGGATGAAATTGCCCAGTACAAGCTGGTGTATGGGCTCACCTCCGGAGTGATTGTATGGCTTCTGGCTATCCTGCTAACGCTTCCGTTTACAATGATCACTGTGATTGTGGTCCCCGCATTGATGTGGATGACGTTGAGATGGCTGGAGGATGCGATCTCGGCGTTCAGGGCATTCACCGCGCTATTGCACCTACTCTGGGCAGGGCCAACTGCATTGAAGGAGCTACACGAGGCACGAAAAGATCTGCACTCGCGGATCATGGGGCTGGCAGTGGGGACCCTTGGACTCCCGCAGAATCCAGAAAGATACTTTCTGGAAAGCGGGGGTCGGGAGAAAGGCCGGGTCAAGAGTAAGTGGGAGAGCGGAGCGAAATACTTTTCGCTGCGGAGGAGAAGGAAGAGAGATTGGAATGAAACACTACGGTTATATGACGAGGTGGATTATCCTGACGAGCGGCTGTGAACCGAGTTACTTATGTAAATAAGACTAGATGCTATGATGTTACCATGTAAAATATAGATATGTTACTCTGTTTAGATATTGGCTTCGTCGTACGAGGTGAGACAAAGACCCATCGATACATTTCTATCAGCTTGCGATCGAGCCACAAGGTATATTCGGACCTCTACACCACCCCTTCCATACGAGGAATTTGGCAGCTATGTACAATAGTTCGATGCAGTCGCAATAGAGTAAAAGTAATGATCTGGGAGAGGGCAAACCGAATCTAACATAAAGGTGGAAAAACGAGACATGAAACAAGCACATTCATCCGCGGATTGGGCGATAAGCCCTGTTTCCGGCGGCCCATTTGTGGCCGCGATCAGCAGCAACACCGGTCACAATAACAGCACAGCCGACGAGGAAGCCTAAGACCCAAGAGAAGACATTGAACACGTAACCGAGCCCTGTGAGCGGATTAAAGATGATCGACAGGAGTAACATAAATGCTGCCCCTTACCGGGTTTCGCGTGTTCGAAAGCAGAAAAGGAGTTTCTGCTGTAAAGTTCCGTCACTAGGACGAAAGTGGCGAGCTGGAAGGCACCTAGAAGATGGTTTGCATCAGGGGCGTAAAAGAGAGGGAGTGGCCTACCGTGGAGTAAGACAAGGCCGGCGACGGCTCTCCAGACCCTACGGCGGCGCGAGTGTGTGCTGACGCCGATGAGCAAGGCTATTAAGGCCATGGCAGCGAAACCGATGCCGAGCTCGGTGAAGTACTGGGCGGAGACCCACTCGGCGCAGAACATACGGTTTTCGTCCTCGCAGCCGTCTTGCACGCGGAGGGGGAAGGCGCGGCAGCTGTAGTCGGAGTATTCGAGACGGCCGTTTCCACCTGGGGTGGGGACGGAGAGAGAGGAGCGTTCGCAACGTTGCATCAGGCCATAGCGGATGGTGGTGGACGCGTTTGCGAGGTCAGATTGATAGGTAGCGACGAGCCTTGAAAGCAGGTGTCAGGTATTCCGCCTGGGTAAGAACACATGTGTCTGGCGAACCAGTCGGGGAGGCGAGCAGACAAGATGTTCTTGGAGACGGGGGTGAGCGGGAGCTGTGCGGGGGGACAGAGGGAAACGTACGATGACAAGAACGATGAAGACGGCGACAAAGGTGACCACATAGGACGTCTTCCTCATTGTGGGGAAGGGAAAGAAATATCGTGTAGTATGCGTTGCGGTGGCGTACTTCTTGAATGCAACTCCAAGTATGCTTACGTAATGACAGCCACCGTGCATTCGCTATCTTCTTATCGCGCGCCATTCGCACAATTCGCTCTCGGCAAGGGCTACATAAGCTTATTGTGCTGCAGTGCCGCCACAATCGAGACAGAGACGGTTCCGGACGCGACGCTCTGCCGGGGCTACTTATCTTTACACCGGGCCGGATTGGACTGCTTGGAATCGCGAGTTCGAATCCCATCTGGCACGCTTTTTTTTGTTGGTGAGAACATTCTTACGTACGACACGACCCGACTCTGTGCATTGATTCGCGAGGTCGCGCTGTCTCTGGTAAATATTACTGCTCCACGCTGTCCCCAGGCCATCTACTGGCTCATGTCCCTCTCCCTGGCCGGCCTTGGCCTCCTCTCCCCGTGGTCCCTCCGCGTCTGGGACTCCTCCAGAGCCGCCTTTCGATCCTTCATCGGTGCCCTCGTCGTCCTCGCCGTCGTCCTCATCCTCGGTCTGTCTC
>JBBPKB010000420.1:0-13383 GCA_038089035.1 Boletellus dicymbophilus
GTACTTATTGGCATCGCGTGTGCGATTGGCAAGTGCACTAAATGCGTCCTATAGTAACCAAGCTGTATGTCTCCGAAACCAGACTATCAGGTTATACAAAGCCAAAACGCGTGATAGTGGTCTCGATTCCCTCGTACCATACAACATATGCACACTGAAAGCACATAGTTTGAATTGGTGACTCCAACATGCCCAGAATAACAACATGGAAATCATCTGGCATTTCAAACAGTGGCCCTATGTAGCAAGCAGGCATGTTGAACGACATACCTTACTAAGCGGGGAATCGTGTGCCAGGCAATGGCTATCGCCGTATTCGACGTCAGAGGGATCTTCGATGTAGTGTCGCTTCAGTCCAGGCAAACGCAAAATGAGATACTCGAAAACAGCGCTTTCGAATGAGTCTCCAAACAATCCGGGCTCATCGAGGCCGTGATCCTTGCCAAACTTCCAAATCCACTCGTATGTAACCTCCCTGTAGCCATAGACACGCAACGGATGAGACGGGAATTGTTTAGGTCTAAGTTCAGATGGTAAAGGCAGCACTTGAAGATCTGATGGACTAACATGATGTTTAACTGGATTCCATGCCAGTACCCCAGATTTAACTACTTCACCACGTGCACGCGACTTGTACTTCTCGCGATGATTGTCGCTTACTTTTCCATCACCAATGGCACCGATTGTTTTCAGAAGACCGCCGATATCCCAGCAATGTACTTGCTGAATTTGATGGCTACATTCCAAACCAGAAGGGTTTTGGTCCATTGTCTATTGTATAGGCGATAATCATATCAGAAGTTGTCAATAATCAGTGTACTGGTCATGCAGAGGTGTCGACAGAGAGAGTCCTGAGTCCTATGGCCTCAGTGCTACTGCATTGATAGAACTACCCATGAGATCTACAATAGGTTAGTACAGTAGAAAAAAGTGTGTGAAAGTACTACTTGCTCAGTAGATGTTAAGTTGCTAGGGGAATAAACTATATAGAGAAATCCGAGCTTATCTAATAATTACCATAAAAGGTAACATAATGTGTGCCAGTAAAAAATAACAGCAATTCGATTGAAACCACATCATATTGAAACGTTAAAAAACTTGGTGAAAGAATCATGGGCCAGAAAGAATCACTGCCCCCCCGGGCAAAGTTTAACCGTATCATCCGATTGAACTAATTTTCGTCTTCCTGGTCACGAACTCAATCACCTCGCAGAATGCAAGTGCCTCCTCTCGTTACTTGCAGCCCAGTATAACAGGCAATGGAATCCTCGCAACTTGGAGGCTTCGTGGTACCAACTGTGGGCGCCGACATTCGCAGACCCCGTCACTCAGCACAGCTCATTATCCGTTTCTCCCTAGCCTTATCTTTGGTGTGATTTGGGTGATCCCTGTCAGCCATCCCAACCTGGGCCCCCTCAGCACTTCTTGGAATCGCATGATGAGCAGCAGAACGTAGGACAGGGTGAACTTGATCCCGGAAACATAATGTCGGACTCCGTTCCGACTATCTACACCGCAATCGCTCCCGCATTCTTGACCTTGCGATCACTCGCAAAGTCTCCTTCCCCCGATCACAAATCATACCTCTCCAGACGGGATGGGTCACGTATGTCGGGTTTCCTTTGCTTGTGGAATTCAAGAGTCCTGGTGCACGCTGCTACGATATCAAGACGAGTCTCCGAAGTTGCAAACAACCTATGGCACTCGCACGTGAGCTTTGAAGTCACGAAGCAGGCACTCTGTCTTGTTCAAGTATGTACCCTCACCAGAAATCGGTGATACCCGTCGCTATCATTGGTTTTTGGTGGCCATCGTGAGAAGCCGGATGGCTTAAGCATGGTTAGTAATTAAGAGGAGGATGATATCGATGATCTAGTGGAGGGCAGATCCGACATGGCGGGATCAAGATGGTATTCACCTTGATATAGCGGCACTGGTCTCGTTGAACCAAGATGAGCCATCTGACCGGGACCTTCAAGAGCAGCTTTACGGTTTTCATTTTTGATGCTCTCGGGTCTCAAGATGCTAAAGAAGTGGGATTTCATACTGTGTTGTCTGAAGGTCAAATGGTGCTTTCGCAGCATAAGTGGTCAAGATACCTGCTTTATGGTACTGCACTGTCAAGTCAGGTCCTCAGTTTGATACTCGGTCGATTGCATTCCGTCGTACATGTCAACTATGATAGGAAGATGGGGCAGATATATTGTTCACCTACCAGTACAAAGATAGACATAGAGCCTCCATTATCAAAAACAATGTTTAATTAATACATATACATATACTAACACACAAGTGCTCAGACATCTCACCAACACTAGCATTGAGTTACAGAATACCTCTATTGACTGACAGCTGCCTTAGTCCCATGCAAATAGTTACATAAATATATGCATGATATGATATACATTGACTTCCGATATACGATTTCAGAGCAGAAAATATTGGCCCCAACCCCATAACAGTCCCACGGGGGAAGTAAAGGAGGCGAGAACAAATTCAAGCCACGGATTCAAAAGACAGGTACTGCGAGCGAACACTGCGAGAGCGGGCCAATGTAATCATCTCGTGGCATGGATATTCGGTCGTGAAATTTCTTCTCGCTGACATTCGTGAAGATAATTTCGGTGTTCGTTCGATGTACCTTTCAAGACCCACGTGTTAGTTTTTTAAAAATTCGACAGAAGGCCGTGAGCTTTAACAAACACGAACCTCATCTCTGGAACGAAACGCTAAAAGGTTATCCTGCTTTAAGAGACATCTTTTGATCAGCTTTTGTTACCTACCGAGCTCGGTCATTCACGAGCCATTCGGAGAACTTCTGCTGACCCGACGCCCCAAATGATGAGATTCATCAACCACGACAAATTCCAAATTCTCGGGCTCTCGGGCTCTTGTTATGAGAGTGGACAGTAATGAGTTGGTGTAAAACTTTGCAAGAGGTAAGACGAAAATCAGATGACTAGCGCACTGAGATTAGCAAGGACGGTGAGAGAGCGAAAAGACAAGAGGCGAACATTCCGCTATCCTAAAATATGATTATGTCAGGGTAAAGCTCCATCCGTGTAAGCAAGTGTTACTTACTAAACCCAAATACACTGAGAGGTCAATAATCGCCCATATTGCTGTCAACAGCCCAGTATGGAGAGTAACTAAGAAGAAGTCAGGTTCGGACATGTTCAGCAAGAGAAATACCATACTTCTTATAATTTTCTTGATAACATGGTCCGTGTCGGCAAAACCCGTGCGGTATTCCCTCTACAAAGGTCGTTAACCCTCTCGAAAGAATTGCGGACTACACACCAGAGACAAAACGAGAGAGATTGTGATGATAAGGTTATCTGCTGCAGACGTAGAAAGCCATACGATAACAATGGACTCGAATCTTTGAAACTCCGTGAATGTTGGGACCATGTTAACTGCGACGGATGTGCCGATTCCCGACACTGTAGGGAGGAACGTCTTTAAAGATAGGAAACAAGAGGATATGACTTACGCATCCCTACCACTGCGAGGACGATAATGCCAGTGACTAGAAGTCTGCTTTGCCTGAGAATTCGGATTCTCCACGCAAAGAACAGCTGTACCAGCACCGAAGTGATGCCCTATTCGGAATGCTTAGAATTATATGAATGCATACACAGTGCTCGTTACCCACAGTCGTACCAGGAACTTTACGATGCCAACCACGTCAGCGCGATTCAACCAAGGATTTCACATTATTTTACCAGTTGAGAAGACTGCAAAGTTTGTCAACCACCGTAAGCGTAAGTTATAGTTGGCAGCTCACCCCAATTTGCCACCAGTAGCACGCTTGTATCTCCTATAGGATGCCTAAGAAGTGTTCGCGGACCACTGGAGAGACATACTCACCAAAATGAATGATCAGAGTGTTATACATATAAGTGAATTCTAAAGCAACGTTTAATGTGTCTAAGGCAACCAGAGATGCAACCTAAGGAACTGTGAGTTCGAAAGGGATGACCCCCGCAAGTGATTGGTCGCACGAAAATTTTGAGCCAAAGTCCATCGCTGAAGCAGAAAATAGAAAGACGCATTTCAAGCCACGGGAACATTTGACAGTCGGCCGAAACGAGCGCACCTCTTGTAGCATGAAAAATAAACGAGTGATTGGGTCACCACCACACCGTACAGGATAGTATCGAGCACGAACCCCACGAGCATTGGCCCTATCCTGAAAATTCGAGAAATGGTTTCAGCCGACATCGCTGCGCACGCCAAATATAAACGTACGCGACGCCCGCCGTGGAGGTCATGTTGTGCGGATACTCGCACAGAGTTCTAGGGGGCGGGAACTCCCAGTCGAGTCGGTCGCGGTGGGGAATATGCAAGAGAAGGGAATTGAATACATTGTGCGGGAATATTCCTTCATTTTTACGACGGAAACGTCTTCAGGGTTCAAGTAGCGTTCAACGTCAGCGCTCTAAATTTACATAAACGATGAAGGAAACATTACGAGATGTGCCGTCAGTTTCGACCGCGGCAGTTATTAAATTTGTACATATGTATACGTATCACGATGACGTGACATGTGTGGCACCAGGCAGAAACTTTACTTCAAACTAGAGGATGATTGAAGTTGTCCCCAAAACACGAGACGCAAGAACCAGCACTCACAACGCGAGGAGCCTGCCGCCAACCGGCGATCACCATGACTTGTCAATTGGCTCCTGTTCTTCATAGGACTTCATCTACGCAACTTCGTTGTTCAGTTGGAACTCAAGTCGTGCACCTGGCGGGAACCTCTAGGGAAGTTTAACCTGATTGCTCAGTAATGCTTCAGGTTCAGGTCTTCGTGGGTTGAACGGAGTGCTGGTATTGAACAAGTCCGTTCAGCCCTAGGTTCAGTCACGTGTTACTTGTCATTTGAGTCGAGACTTCTTTCTCGACTCTACTTCGCTTCTGTGACGCTATAGCAACCCGGCAATCCAATCCCCGTACTTAGCACTGACATATGATGGCGGCGCCCCGCAAAATGCATATCGCCAACACGCTCGGAAAACAAACAAATGACATAATTGTAGAATTTTGCAGTAAACCATTGATGAAACTACGTTTGCCGAATATGACGCTCAACCTCCTCTTTCCACTCAGCCAGCTCCCCACGCGATTCGTCTAGACGTCTCACTTTGCCTCCGACATGAACGCCCATCCGTAAAAGCCATGTAGTATATTTGGTTCTAGCAACGGCATGATGGGTCACGCAGAACCAGACGATGCCGTCCCTCGAGAAAACTCCTCCCAAAGTCTCTTTGCATCCTTCGGCGCATGGAGCAGTGAGACCCAGAAGACGCGTGAATGTGCGCCAAAGGAGGCGAGGAAGATAGTACCACAGCGGTGGATCTAACCCTGTTTAAATTTGGAATCGTAAGTGGGAGACATCATTCTTCGAACGAATTTGGACGTACAGATAATGTCCGTTGCGTTATCTGGCACCAACATTCCCAGCGCTCCGTAGTTCCCGTCAATAATCCACCCCCGGGCATCTTGTGCCATCAAGACCGTAATTTCTTCTTTGAATTCATCGTCCGGCGTCCTCTTCCATCCAGGCTTCCAAGCAACTTTGTCAAGGGAAATGTGAGGAACATTCAACTTCCCTGCAAGGTAGGCGCCGAGAGTGGTCTTGGGGACGACAGGAAATGTACTTGGGGAGTGTCACGAGAGCTTTCCAGTGCTCACCTTTCCCGATCCTTAGGAAGAATTCTCATTCGGGGCTGCTGAAACAAACACAGCTCGTGTGAAATATACATACCACTATTTCCTACCACATGTACTCTGTAATTTCCATGCCCGTCACCATGGAGTGGAGCAGGCATGACAGTAGAGAATTGAGATGAATACTAGCTGGCAATGAGAGAGATGAACATATGTACATAGTATGTATGTGAACGAGACAGCACGCGTCATGGTGACTCAAAACTCAGGCTGGCTGTGCTGCGGAGCCGGCTGCCAGTACTTATCAAACCTAAGTTGCAATTGTACAGCATTCAATATTCAATATTCAATCACCACATATACGTATGTACGGTACTTACTTGAACTATTAGGAGGTGGCTCTTGTTGTTGATCGCGCATGAATAGTTATACTCTTAAGCACAATTGAACACTTGAATGAAATAAGCGGCAACAAAATGTTTGTGGATTTCCAAACCTTGATTGGTGGAGATTGGCAAGTGGCAACCAAAAACGAATTGGTGCTAACCAGAATAAGGATGAAATCCGAGACTAACTAAAAAAGAGCTCGGAAGGGCTTCTCCAGATCGTAGATTTGAATGCTCTGGGCAATGCAATATATCAAGCAGACACATACAATGCACAATTTCCATAAAGTTACGAAACCTCTTCCATATCGTCGTCATCGTCATCGTCTTCTTCGTCATAATCCTCCATTACAACGTCGGCGTCCACCCCAGAGCTCGGACCAGGAACGTTCTCCGCTTTCACCTACAGCGAAGAACACACAACTTAGCACTGAAAAACGAACAACTGAAGCACGCTTATAGACACTGACCCCTTCCCTGGCAAAGATCTCCGAAAGCTCCCACATGCCGTTGTATTCTCCACTACGATGGAGCGTGGCGATTTCATTCAGTACCTCTTTGAGATAGACCTCTGGTTGCTGAGTCCTCTCTCTTAGAGGCTTAAAACTCCAACGCGGTTGCTCGCGGAAAAGTTGGAACAACAAATCCAGCAGTTGGTTTCGCGGTAAACGAGCCATGCGCTCGAACGTCCCTTTGGCGGGTTTTGGTTTAGTTTTCTAAACCAATACCTCGTAAGTCGGTTCTCCGTAGACGAAACAAAAAAAAGGAAACGACACTGACGATCATATCAGCGAACGACCCAGAAGCTACGCCACTGCTCAATCTATTGATTCCACCACGACCACCGCTAAGGCCAGCTTCTTCGATCATACGGATTTGCCTTCGTGGGGTGTTGTAAGCCCTGCTTCTCTCCCGCATTTGCCGCCTGTACGTATCGTTGAAAATCGGCCTCAAGCCACACTCGTGCTTGATGCGACCCGTCAGAATAGTCGTCCGTGCACGAGGGTTGTATGTATGCGCTGCGGCTGTCCCTGCTGGAGGAGGGACGGGGTCTTTCGGGCGTTCGGCAACGACGAGTTGGTTTTCCACAGATTCGTTCACCATGTCCAGCTCGTACCTATCCACGTGGACACCGTTCTCTCCGACAGGTATGTACGCAGCCTCCGGGGAGAATGAAGGGAAGTCCGCCGCTCGAGGGGTCGGGTCATTCGGGTCAGGAGGCAAAAACAGGAATATGCGTGGTGACCGTCCAGAAGAGCTGACGGCATTTTGGTAGATGCGTATCGTGGCGAGGTGGACGTCCTCTTTGTCGATAGCTGCCCATCGTGCCATCAAGTGTTTAGGTATCTTTCAAAATAATGCGTGTGAGAAATAAATCTTCAGAACATCGGGATTGAAGCTTGTTTTTTTCGGTACTCGTGTCGAAGTTTAGTTGGTTTGGGGCTTACCTTGACCAACCACACTCTTCCGTTCCCTCTGTCCAACATAAGTTCTTCCTCAGGGTCTGGCTGTGCATCCTCGTCGTTTGGGGCCTCGGGTTCGAACCGTTTCTTCTCGTCTTCTGCATCGTCCATGATAGGAACACCGTCGTAAAGAAGAACAACGTTCAGGGTAAAAGATAAAGCAACCTCATGTGTTATGTAATCATAGCCTTATGCAGCACAACATTATAGTAATTCCTTGATTATCTTGTCACGAGTACATGGCAGAACAAACTGAAGATTGAAGACGTAGATAATCAATTCGGATCGTTAGTCTCAAGCTCCGCATTGCTGCGCAAGTTTAGTAGGCCTTAAGAACGAAATAACTGCCGCGCACACAAACGATTCACAACTAGATTGTAAAGAAACGGGTATCAAGATCGATACCGTACAGGAATGCCTTACACAATTAACCAGTTTGTTGTTCGACTCGAACTTACTCAACACCTTTTTTGACTGCCTGCCAAGAAGGTCTGGAGCTAATGTCCTTCCACCATCTGTCACGAATGCTTCAGAAAAAGATCATCACTATGTACAAGTCTGCTACTCCACCTGTTGACATTGGGTCGGCTAGTAAACTCGTCGACCTTGACATCGTCGTCGAGTAAAATGGAGCCATAAGGTAGGTGCAAGATATCCGCAAGAGTAACCTCCTAAACAGTGAGGGTTAGCGATGCTCGGGCCAAAATTGCATCACAAGCACGAACGTCTCCAGCGAGATACTTATGCTTGCCGAGAATGACCTCGTACACGTCCAACTTGGTCTTGAGTTGATCACGGAGCATTTTAACGCGAGCTTCGTCCGTCTTTCCGCCAAGCCACCTGTGGTGATCGTCTCAAGTCAAGAGTCACTTGATTATGAAGTCTAACCAGAGGACTCACATAGTATACCTAAGCTCCCAGGCAAGGCCCGATACGAAAGGGGCATAGTTAGATGCCTCGATGGACGCAGCTTGCTCAAATAAGGCTAGTTTCTTGCTATCAGTAGGGATCAAGGCAGGGCCTCGCCAAGCATATTTAGTTGCAATGTAGCGAGCAATCGCACGCGATTCGAAGAGAATGAAACCGTCATCATCCTGTTAACAAAGCCTCAACAATCCAGGTGCTTCAGCACTCTCAAAATTGTGCCTACGATGTAGGGAACCTGTCCAAATGGCTGGTGGGCGACAAAATCAGGGTGTTTGTGTTCACCCTTTAGAAGGTCGACAGGACGGAATTCGAAGAGCACATTCTTCTCCTTGAGGACTATCGCCACGGATTGCGTATAAGGGGATACAGAATACCCGTACAACTTTAAGACCATTGTTTGTTCTTTTGCGGGCACTGAAGAAAGGACAATTTGTGCGGATTTCCAGGAATTCAAGCTCCCGGCTTCACCCTTTTATTCCCTGGTGCAAATGATTCTTTTTCGCATTGATTCGTTGGCACGAAGTAGTCGAATTTCCTTGAAAGCACTGACGTAAACGACGTGGGAAGCTGAAGAGTAATCAGCTAAAAAAAACGAGAATGATATTCGGGAAATACTCCTACTAGCGATAATGAAACTATGACTGATAGACCGAGAAAAGTAGGATCTTTAAGAGGGATCAGGATTCGTGTAGTAGGTTTGAACCCGTCTTTGATAATAAATTTGAAGTCAAATTTCGGCTGGAAGTGGGCCGTTCAGAGAGGAAGGGTACGACCATGTCAGCAAACAGCGGGCCGATCAACCTGGCGGCATCGGTACGATTCTTTACCGACGTTCCGATAGACCGCGCAGTGGGATGTTCCCGATGGTCGTAAATAGACACTAGTGGGAACGAAGTTCCCGACTTCTGATCGGTGACTTAGGACATCGCGATCGCACCACTTGGTTATTCTGCGCCCTCAAGTATTTTACCAGAGAGCTCTAGAAAGACTCCTGAGTGGCCGTGCTTGGACGCATGTACATCGTACCATCAAAAACTATGCCTCTTCCTATGGATGGCCGAGGGTTTCAACTTGCAGGTAGTAATCCATATGTAGACTCAGCGCGTCGGAAATTTAAATACTTACATCGACGGCCGACCATCTTGGCTCATAGACCTGAGTTCTCCTCGGCGTCTCACGCAAACACCATTAATATACAATCAGAATCACAGTTGTCATCGAATTCAGCGGTTCTCGTTTCCGTCCCCTCATCTCGTGATCGCTGAACGACGAACAGTACACAATTGTCTTCTTATCCGATCATTTGTGGCGAACTCGATATCTAGGAGTCGTTCGTCCCCCTACTGCTAGCAGAGGAACAACGGCGGACGCTGCGTTAGACTCGTAACTACAGTCGACTCCCTCTTAACCCATACCCCGGTTAACCCATACTCCCTTCTAACCCATAGCTTTTTTGGATTTCCCGAGTTGGTTTGCAGTGATTTCGCATGCTTATCCCATACTCCATACCCATACCTGTTTTGGCAGTGATAACCCATATTTATGGTAAATTTATTTATTTTCTGCTTATACTGTCCAAAACACTTTCTTAATGGCTGCAGATGGCAATAATAATCCAACCCAGTCATCGTCTCTCGTCCACAACAATCGATCCGGGTCCGATCCCATCATGCTTGCTGAAGACAAAGTCAAATTAGCATTGAACGAGCTCGAGGGGACTGGTGTTCATCAGCGCTCAAACCGAATGGACATAGGCAAACTCCTCAGCCCAGCCATTGAATCATGTGCAAGATGCTAGCGACAAGGACATTTACGAGGCAGTAATGGAGGCTAAAAAAGTCCAGGAAGTGACTGAGTCAGCGGTGGGTGGCAAAGGAAACAATGAAGCTGACGAACCTGTTTTGCCGCTTCCAACACGTGCTAAAGCCTCAGTCGCATTATGAAGATACTTGTCGAATGTTGATGATCCTGTTGCGCGCAAGCTGGAGTTGATGTTAGGTTCATTTGGGAGGATGACGTGCACATCCGGGATGCAAAAGATGAAAGATACTACACTGCATGGTTATTTTTCTTCGGAGATATCATTACTAATCACTGTACTTTCACATAAGTGTAAATGTTCACACGGTGCTATTCCATACTCTCTCTTAACCCATACAGCAATTCCCGATGGGTATGGGTTAAGAGGGAGTCGACTGTATGTAGTTTTCCCAGCGAACTGCGGCACTCGGCTACTAGGCGGAAGCTTCTAAGTATTATGAAAAAACGCCGTCACCACTGATTCAAGATCACATTAGCTGTGAACGCGCCTGACGGTCAGACTGGTCGCCTACAGAGCTCAAATAAGTACTCGAAGTTTTACTGGCACCTTTACCTTTAGTCTCTAAAGACCGACCTTGGGAAATCCACGGGTGTCTCTTCCGCACCAGCACCATCCTCGGCGCATTTTGGTCGCTGATACTACCGGTCTGGCCGTCATGATAACGCAGCGCCTCATGGCGAAACGATACGCAAAGTTCGCTTTATCCACGATTTGGGCGCGATCAAACTTTCCAGCTGAGGGCCACTCAGCTAAACCCTCACTGAACCCGCAAAACGTACACGCGTTTGCACTAACCTGATCAACCGAGCCACAGCCGATTGGAATATAAAGTCGATTCGGGGAGTTGATCGGCCTGGATCGAAGCTCTCACTCAGGTCTCATCCACATTCTTCTTCCATCATGGTTCTCAAAATTCACGGTCACGCCGTTGCTCCCCTCGTCAGACTCGTCGCCGAAGTATGCAAGGAGAAGGAGATACCGTACGAAGTCGTCAACGTCGCTGTCTACAAAGGCGAGCACAAGACCCCCGCATTCAGAGAATTCCAGCCGTTCGGCCAAGTCCCGTACATTGTGAGAACGCTGAATTGTCGTCGGCGGTGGCGAAGGTGTCTGATATGAGTTTGTTTGATCGATCAGGATGACGATGGCTTCATCCTGTACGAGTCCCGCGCAATCTCCCGATACCTCGTCAAGAAGTACAAGGGACAGGGAACTCCCGGCCTCATACCAACCGATCCGAAGGGCGAGGCGCTGTTCGAACAGGCCGCGTCTATCGAATACTCCAACTTCTACCCGTTTGCCTTGGGCCTTGCTACAGAGCAGATCATCAAGAAGTTCGCTCCTTCTAATTTTATTAGAAGAAAAAAAAAGCAGGGGCTCACTTATTCCTACAGGCATAGAAACTTACCCGTGGACGAAGCTAAAGTGAAAGAGTACATCGGTAATCTGAACGCAAAGCTAGACGCATACGAAGTTATTCTCGGAAAACATAAATACCTCGCTGGAGACGTGAACCTTTTCATCTATTTATTTTCCCCGGAGATTGATAGCTCATGAACCTATTTCCGCAGAACGTGACATTGGCAGATCTCTTCCATCTCCCGTACGGAGCCATCGTGATCGAAGAACTCGGCTACAATGTGCTCGACAACAGGCCAAATGTTGCTAGGTGGGTTTTCCTGATCATACGGTCATTGTTGAGGTTTCGCGGCTAACGGATCGCTGTGACAGATGGTGGAAAGAAATATCGGCAAGGCCAGCGTGGCAGTCTGTGAAGGCCACAGCCTGAAGAAGTCATCCTGCCATGTATCTGTATCAGTATGTATTGAGGAAGGTATTGAGTCGACCAACATCTGTGGAATGTAAGTTTTGGATACTCCGGAATACATTATCAATCTGGGGTATCCACTGGCATGTATATCCTGCTCCACAAATAGTAATCTTCGTGACTAGTGTGGATCTCATCTACGCTCAAATCCACGACAGTTTATGAAACGGAACCTGGTGAATTTCTCAAGTTCCTCCCTTTAATGCACACATTTGCTTAAGAGACGGACCCGGAGGTCCACATACTTGTAGAACCAATGAATTTAAACGAGACAATATTGGGTTAGTCTAACTTTAGGGACCCGCGTCGTCCAAGTGAGTCAATTGGAGGGTGCCGAGCATCGACGCCTCCGTCAACACGAACTCGAAGTAAGCCAAGGTGGGCCAAGCCTCCGGTTGCATCCTCTTTTTGACGTCCTCCCCAATCTGCCACGCACCATAGAGCGACATTTCTATTTTCAATCTTACTAACCCGGCATCGACCAGCGGCTCCAGCGTAGCGAGGAACCCGCGGACGTATTCGTTCCGCGTGTTGACGTATATGCGGCCCATCCTGATCTCTAGTGTATGTACAGGCGGCTGCCGCCGGGCGAGGAGCGCGAAGAAACGCTCGTATTCAGATATACTGGCGACGCGGTCCCGATGCTCCATAATCACAGAGCTGAGATACGGCGAACAAATTCGGGAAACAATGTCGGCAGCCCTGCGAGGGCCATCGCAGATGGTGATCTTTTCCACGCGCGGAAAATTGCAGGGTAATATGCCCATCTTGTCTGGCTGGAAGGACACCTCCGAACTAGAGCGAAGACAGATGCCGAGATTTAATATCGGGGAAGAAGACAGAAGACGCGAGAAGCTCTGAAGGTCCGCAGGACGGAGCATATCGGCGGTAAGGTGGACCGTACGAAGTTGCTTGAAGTCCAAGGGTCGTAATGCTGTGTCGGGGCACTGTCGGTATATCCCGACAATGTACAGCTCCTCGAGAAGCGGAACGTCCTGCGCAGCTTGGCGCAGGGCAAGCTCAGCGCGGCCATCTAACACGAGCGAACATTCTGGGTAAATCGAGAGAGAACGTAGCGAGGATGGGAATAGTTTCATCCTGGGAGTCAACGGGTTGAAAAGGTGGCACCGAAGTGAAGTCAGTCTAGGGAAAAGATCGGTGTCGGTACGGATGGAAACAAGCCTCTGGTATAGAGCGCGGTCGAGGTAATCCTCCCCAGGACGAATGCGTCGCACGCGACGCGCGTACATGTCAAAAATCTTCCATTCCTCTGGCGGAGGGCAT
>JBBPKB010000421.1:0-13382 GCA_038089035.1 Boletellus dicymbophilus
GTGGATGTTTCTGGAAATATCAGGCGCGGTGCGCCAGAGTGCGTCGTGACTTTGCATTCTCTGGCTTCACTTCTCAATCTATGTGCCGAATTTTTATAGTCCCACAAAGCTCGTTCTTCTCACGCCAGAGGACATCAGTAAGGGGAAGGGTGCTGTAGACGACAACTTCCTAGATCTTTACCCAGATCCAGCCCATTTCGTGCAGTACATCAAGTCTCTCGATCGCCCGGACATGGCTTCGGAACTGTTCGTGAGGTTACTTGAGCTATACTATTTGGTAGACACGGAACAAGATGTTGATCCGTTGAGGTGTGTGGGCACTACCTACCCCAATACACACATTCATTCCTCGTCAGAGGTTTGCTGTGTCTTCAACTGATTGTTCAGATGCAAACTCAGCTGTCCGATGATTCGTCTACCAACAACATCCTTCGTAAACCGGAGCATATTTTATCGTTTATAAAGCATGTCCTTGAATCATCCATGGCTTCTGGTACTTCCTCGACTCTAAACAATACTTATCATTCCAGTGGTCTTGGGTTAGAAGATCTTAAGATTGTAGACAGCGCGGACGGCTTTGAAAGTGGTGACAGCGACGACGAACCGGTGGAACCGAGTGGCTATCGAGCTGGAAATAATATGACTGGGACTGCGATCAACCTGCTTCTTGCGATCATGGAAGGTATGGAAAGGTGTATGGCGTTCCAAGGATTAAATATGACCACACTTACAGCCAACCCCGAATTGTCTGCTCGGAATGCCCCGGTGCTCAACGAGATTTTTTCACTTCTCGAACCTCTTACCAGTGATACATCTGAATCGATTCGAAGCCTGGCCCGGGAAGCTAGGATGGTGATGACCGCTCGACTCGCATCCAGTTCAACGTCCTGGTCGACTCCACAGAAAAGAGACGACGACCCTCAAGAGATATATCAAAAAGCTCTAAAACTTCTCCAGGACCCAATCCTGCCCGTTCGAGCCCACGGTCTCTTGCTATTACGGCAGCTCGTGTCATCCCGTCCTCACACACCTACGACATATGCAGCATTGGTGCCTGCCATCTTGTCCATCTTTATGCAATCTGTGCAGGACGATGACTCTTATATCTTCCTGAACGCCGTACAGGGCCTATCTGCAATGGTTGATGCATTCGGCAAAGACGTACTAGGTAACCTTCTAGAGACGTATACACACAATCTCTCTGCTTCTTCTGTGGGGACACTATCCAAGCAAGAAATCGATGCTAAAGTCCGCGTCGGCGAGGCCCTTGGACAGGTAATCAGGCGGTGTGGGGATGCCCTTAGTGTCTACGGTAGGTTTTGAATAAAGTCGACGGTCGTGCGACCGATGATCGAACAAACCCGACAGCTGATATTATTGTTCCACGGCTTATCTCTGTTTTCCGCTCGAGCTACTCCCCGACGGTTCTCCGAACGTCCGCCGTATCGCTGCTTACACTCTGCATAAAGACTAGCATGATTTCCGTGCTCCGCTACACCAACGACGTGGCCGCGAGCATGATCGATTTTCTTCAAGTCGAAATGGTTCCTGCTATGCAATCGACACCAAAAGACGGGGAGACAGCCGACTCCGACTCCGACGAACACAAAGGGACGACCGAGTTGCTCGACTCCAAACCCACTGCAACTGACCCCAAACTGCCGCCTCTACGACGCGCTGCACTGTACTTTTGGACGTCGCTCCTGAACGAACTCACTCGTGCAACATACGATGGTGCCACGGTGGAACAACTGCCGGTTGCGTTGCTCAGGCGAGCCAATGTCACACTAGGATACATTGCCATGTCGGACGAAGACAACATTGTGAGAGTGATGGCCAAAGAAGCGATCGAAGCCATAGGCCAACTCAATAAAGCTACGTTGGGTATATAAGCAACATTCAATGCAGTTTCCGCTCTGTTGAGAGAAAAGAAAAAACGCTTTACAAGGATCGTAATGTACTCCCCGTATCTGTCCCAAACCCGGAAGGCTTAACGAGTCTGAGTCAATTGGAAGGAGCCTGTTTTTATGATTTCGTTTTTGGTTCCGGTGTTTTCAGAAGTAAAAGAAAATAAGGCAACGCGCCGTGGAATGTGAGATCGGCTTCAGTGAAGGAGCCACCAGACCACGGTCGAGCCTGCGAACCGAGCGACGAACGACAGTCCAACCGTGACACATACGGGGCCAAGGCAAAAGAAGAAAAAAAGAATGTATTCCCCTTTCTTGTCACAGCGGAGGATTGCCCAAGGCCCTGCTAATCTCGTCCACCCTCTTCCGAAGCGCCTTCCACTTGGTGCGCCCGACGACGTGATACAGAGACTGAGACTGATCGCTCGTCTGTTCAGACACGACATCGAATTTGAGAAACGGGTTCGAGACCGCTTGATAGAGGGCCATGTGCAAGGCCTTGAAGGTCTGATGCCATACATCAAGTCAAAGAGAAGAAAGGGTACGCGAGATTGGGAAAATCAGAAGAGGGTAAAGGGACTGACCATGATGACCTCGGCGTCCCGCACCACGGCGTCCGTCAACGCGAGTGCCAGGACGATCTTAACCTTCAACGGGGTCACGTAGCCGTACGCAGCGACGTCGTCCATAGCGTACAACAGCCCGAGATAGCCATCCGTCGGTTTGCCTGCGGTCGCGGTACCGTTACCGCTGGCTAGCAAAAAGCTGTGGTTCGTGCCAAACGGTTTAGAGAGGATAAAGGGGGGGACTGACTGCGCTCCTCGATAACGTCCAAGCTCGTATGGGCGACGTAATGGTATTTGAGTTCTTGGTCCTTTTGAAACGTACGGATCAGGATGGGGTGGTTCTGGGGCGAGATGAACGCGACTGCATTGAGACGAAGCGGTGGAGGCATCCGAACAAGTTGTGACTTAATGTGTTGACTCTATGTACACACTAGTATCATTATTATCATACTTCTACTGGCTCTTGATGTTATCTTTGTTAAACCCTGGATTCCTTCAGCGACGAGACGGCCTGACGCGCCCAAAACGTCAGTTATCCGAAACGGACTAACAAGTCCATTACTTTGTTACCTTGCTGGTTGCGTCGTACATCCTCTTTTGTGCTGCAAAGAGGATGGCGGCCGTAAGAACACTTTGCACAAGCTTACTTTGCGCGCCGCCATATAGTCCACGAAGTCCTTCTTCCTTGAAGATCGTCAACAGCCCGTGGAGAGTGGATTTGTAGCGTTCAGCGCTCGCACTCCCTGCCTGCAGTCGACTCTTCACCACGCTTCAGAAAATGAATGTCAGCGTTGTTCGAGACAAACCGTGTGCCCTCTTACATGTAGGGGTAAGTCACCGCGGTGGCGACTGGGACTGCTGTCAATGTCGAAGAGATCCGACAACAGAACACACACCGAGCTTGGAAGCAGCACCCAAAACAAAGAAATCCCACTCGTTCAGCACGGCCGACGCACCACCGCCCCGTCGACTCGTCGGCAGCTTCCTCACGCGGCTCTCGACCAGCGCATTTTTGAGTTGCTCGAACACGGTATACTGGATAACCGGATTGATGACCAGCACGAGCGCAGGTCCGATGCCCCTCCAGAACCCAGCAGGACCGTCCTTGGACAGGATAACTCTGATCGCCTCGACTATACCGAGCTTCTTGGGTGCAGCAGACATGGACTCGCCGGGTCCAGGTTTGGACAGGTTGGCGTGTGCGCTGTGGACGGCTTGTGACGTCTGCACGACCCAGATGGGGTTGCTGATGATCGACGTCGCAGAGCCTATGGTTCGGTGGATAAACTACATTTCAGTGGCGGTGCCAACGGGCTTACCTGCTATCAAGCCGGCAAGCATAGACTCGGTGGTGGTGAGCACCTTGCTTCCCGCCTTGGAGCTTAGAAGAACGGCACGCGAACGCTCATAAAAGTAGTAATACACTCTAGCAATGGAAAGGTGAGCGCAGCAAAAAGAGAGACACGGCCTGCGAGCGAGCCCACCCGTTTGTGACTGCAATGCCAACCAGGCTGGAACCAAGCCCGCTATACAGACCGCGAAGGCCCTCTCGTTTAATGATGCCTAGTATCACCCGCGCAAAGGCCTGACAGATCAGTTAGCGGATGGGCGTCAATCATACACTGTAAGCGACTTGTACCTGGTCATCCTGGGGTTTGGTGCTATCAACCGCCGCGCGCGTCGAGAGGACGACGAGTGGGCTGTTGGGGTCGAGTTAGCGGGCCTATCACAACACAGAATATTAAGACTTGCTAGGTCGCCGACATCGCCAGCATCCCTCCAAGAGCCCCAGCGAGAGCATGGAGTGCAGAATCGCACATGCTGATGTCGAAGATTCGGATGGGTTACATAACGACATTGTATCATAAAATGCCAATATTGTCTCAAAGGATATAATTTCTGAACAAGCTACTCAAAGGTGCCGTCCGAGAGTTGCTTCAGAAGGTTCTGCACCTCCTCCACGTCCTTCTTAAATGCACTGGAACTCGAGCTCGTATCACTTCTCCCGGAGACATTGAATGCGTCACCCGAAATTGGTTTCCCATCATCCAGAGCTAGCCACTTGTCAAGTTGAGAACTAACCGCCTGAGCCTTTAATCGGTAATGAGTGCGAATAACGTCACCAAATGGTTCTGAAGGAGTTTTCAAGTTCCCTAGCATCTGCGGCAAATAAATATGGGCCACCAAGGACAGCGAAATTCCTACCGCAGTTCTAACAACCATCCGTCGCACATTTGCCGAGTCTGCCACGAGTAAGTAAAAATAACGCCCACTGTCGATGGACTTACATGCTCTAGATTGCGGCGTCCCACCACCATTAGCCCACCCAGGTTCATTCAAGTATGGTTCGTCACACAAGATCATGGATTGAATAGAGATGAGAACCTGGTAGTGCAAGCCGTCTACGAGACCATGACGCACATTGTAAACAACGCACCTGCAGCAAGGTAGATCGCCCTGGTATCCAACCGGGCCCGGACCAGGTGCCGAGAAGAGACAGGCAGACTTTACCATCCTAACAAAGAATAGTCAATCCCAAGTATCTGTCAGTGAAAGGTGTACATGCCGCATATAGATTGGGATTGAACCGGTATTTTCCACCGTTTGTCTTCGAGCAAGGGGAAGTGATGTCAGACAACGTCGAGGCACTCAGCACCAGACATTACCGTCATGTACTTGACACTAGGGGGTGATTGGTTGTAGCTTGGTCCAAGGAATATGTCGAACAAGAAACTGTATAGATTTAGCAGGTAACGAAAAAGCGAGTAAATCAGTACAGACCACCCATCTTGATACCTTCGAGCCGAATCAGTCATCGCGATTAAGTATCAAAGATAGTTCCAGAGAGCTCACGGTGTCCCTTCCGGACCAATGATCAACGCCTTGATAACGTCTACGCGATTCTCATCTACTCTCAAAAATATCGACGAGTCCCAGGCAACTGGAAGGTTCGTGGTCAACACGGCAAGCTAAGAATAGCAAGGATCGTCAATTGCTCAGATTAAACTTTCGACCTATCCTACCTCCTTTGCGATGGCAAGCGAGCGCTTTGGAATCTCCGAGTTCGCAAGCATACGTGCTTCCACGTTGAAGAAGAATTTGTAATGTGGAATCGTGTCTTCACTTGGTATCTGCTCTGTAGGGGGAACTGTGAGGTCGCAGTACTCAAATCGTACTTGCGTTGCCCAGTCAACATACGCCTTTCGGCGCTCTTCCTCTGTATCGCCAACTTGTATTAGGGTAAGATCAAGTGCCGAAGAGTTCGTGATCCTGGGTAAAGACGAGTGCAATCTGTCAACGAAGGCATCACCCTTTGTCTCTCTCAGAGAACGATCGATTGCGTTCGCAGTCATCAGAATTCGTTGACAGAATGCAAGTAACTTCTGGTTCTCGTCTGATAACGCCGGTGACTGTTCCTTCTCTTTGCATTTTCCCTTGTCCGAAGTCATCCGTTTCTGTTCTTCTGTCATCTCCTCCTCCTCTGGCTCTATGGGCTTGATTCCCTCAAGCCCCTTGATGGCCGCTTGTGCTTGTATGACGATCGCTTCAAGCAACTCGCGAGGCCCGGCGCTACCTTCATAGACGATGGTACGTTCTCGAATTATTGACTTGCCCTTTCCAACTTTCTTCGGAGCGATAGATTTGATCGACCCGGCAACCATAATAGGCATGGCCATCATGCTTGCCAATGCTTCGTGATTAGAGATGGTCTACGTGGAGACCAGCGTTAAATGCGAAAACCAGCTATGAACGACCACTTACTTCGAGCCACTCGAATAATTCAAAGTAGAGAATGGATCGGTCGGACATGTCCGACAGCGAATCATTTCGAAGAAGGGTCGAGCAGAGAAAATTGAACCGCCTCCGAAGATGTGCAAGGGCAGTAGGATGAACCATGTAATCACTCGTAAGGGCCCCACCGTCTCTGTGGAGCGAGGGAAGGTAAACACGTATTTGGGAAAGAAGTGATCCGATCTTCTCGTCCTTGACCCGTTGTTGAGCTTGCGCCTCGAGCAACCCGGAAGTCTGAATATTTTGAGATTTAGAACGGGTGCTACGGAATAACAAGACTCACATCCTCGCGACCATCACCCGCATACCCTGTCCCACCTCGTGATTTCTTCCCAACAGGTAAGGACATATAATATGCGTCGTCGTCATCGTCATCTCCATTGCTAAAGGATAGATGGGGATTAATATCCATCTTGCGTTTCTTACTTAATTTGGCTTTCGAAGCTCCTTGACTTTGTTCCTCTCCCGATCGGTTTCTTTGCTCCACGAACAGCGTTTCCAACATTGCAAGACCGACGCCCAGAATAACTCCCTGCAGGTTTGAGCAATGAAACAGGCTGGCATCGACGGAAGTACTTGAACGACTATTTCCGGGGTTGATTGTTTCGCCACATGCGTAACAAAAATCGACATCGCAAATGGGACACGGCCGCATCACGCTACGACGTAAATGTTCGATATAGTTCGAGAACTCGGGCTATGAAATGCGATGAGCTTCCGGAGAGACGTTGAAACTACGATTACTCACAAAAAGCGGGAAAAAGTCGCTTCTCCTACGATCAAGCTTATATCCACAAGACTGAGGACAAGGGCAAGTGTTGTTGCTAAGGAAGTCATATAGAGCAAAGAGAAACGACTGCTCATTGCCCTCGGGACAGCCTCTCATCCAGTCACCCTGCATCATGAGCTTAACCGGTTCCTTGGACCCAGACAAACCGGCAGACTCGGGTTCTTCCTCCACTTCAATGACTTCCTCACGACGGTCCTTGGAAAAGAAAACACCTGAGACATACTTAGCTGGGAGATCATGCACTCAAGAACGCGTAATTACCTGCGTATGGGTCAACTTCGCCTGTATTTCGCTTTGCCTCGTAATCGGAATCATAGTCAATATAAGCATCAACTAAGGGGCTGATTAGAGTATGCGTCACGACAGCGTCTCTTTAAACCAACCGTCATCTTCATTATCTTGCATATCAAGGTCTTCTTCGTCCGCATCTGCATGCTCCGGGGTCTGAAATGCATTAGCGAGGAACACAAAGGACACAGCCTACAGATAGTGAGACGTACAGAAGCACTAGGCGTTCGAGAGGGACTCATTGGACCAATTGGGGTAACAGGTGCCATGCGCACGTCGTCATCGTCCTCCGCCACAGACGCGAACTCGCCATCGAAAATGCGTTCTGCTGCCTCCATGACATCTCTGTACCGACGCAAAGCTGCCCGCGCTTGTGGAGCCGTCGCACCCTGGTTGTCAGCGACGAGTAGTTGTAGATAATTTGGTACGACTCGTGTAGACAGCGGCGTACCATCTCGACGAGCTGATGTATCTCTTTATCCATTGTGAACTACTTGGTGGTTTGCTGTAGACAATGTGTGTTCCTCTACGCGAACCTGATAACTCAATATCGTGTCACAGCGTGACCATCGTGATCATCACGACCAATTTATATAAACATTGCAAGCTGAAGAAATTAACATAAACATAAAGTTGGAAACCACACCAAGACCCAGACATCAGAGAAAAGAACCGTATGTTAGGAATGAAACGGATCGACTAGCATGTTATGAGTAGAAAGAGATCAAAAGCAACGCAGCGGTCAAGAAAGTGTTCAGTGCCATCGCATACAACTAAAGGGTACACACAACACCCGCTTGTCTGGCCAGCCAAACGGAGTGGGTTTTCGCTTCGGTTGAACAAGATAAATCCAGGAAAGAGAATATTAACTTTTTGGGAGGGGAGGGATATCTTGATCATCCCGGTCATAGCCCAGAGGATATGAGGACAAGTCGCTCATTAGTGCAAGAGTGTCTAAGCTAGCCCGTTGGCGCCCGTTGAAGGCTGCAGGAGGATGAGTACCCTCCGTTCCTCCATGGTCTATCTGGAAAGGAAAGTTTCCAAGTCCCGATGAAGCCGTGGACAACTGGGAACCCGTAGACATGCCTAAGACACGACGATTTGGAGGATCTAACGGGGGTAATGAAGTACTGTCTTGAGCGGTTCCAGTTTCAGACGAGGCTGTGTGTGCAGTAGTAGTTTGGACGGAATCTAATGGTACCTGCAACTGAGCAGCAGCGGTAAACTGCTGACCAAGTGGTGAACGAGGCGGAGAACGAACAGGACGCGAAGAAATGGGTGACGGAGGGACGAAAGGGAATGACTCCAAAATAGAATCCGCCCGGGTAGATGTCGTGGAAACCATAGATGTTCCTGACATTCGTTTGGATTTATCAAGACCCTGAGCGCGAGCCTGTGCTTGCGCGTGAGCCAACGCGCGCTGCTGTTGCTCCTGGAGTGTGCTGGAAGGAGTAGGTGAAGGAGGGAGTAGTTTGGCCATGGAGGTGCCGTATGATGACTTCGGGTCCGAACGTGCACTCAATAACCCGTTTTTGACTCTTGAGGTATTGGCGTCATCGACATGAAGCCTTGGTTGGGTAGGTGGAACGGGACTACCTGAATCAGATTCGACTGAAGCTGGATCAGATGGAGTATGATGATCTCCAAACGGATCACTACGAGCGGAAACATCGTGGTCCTCGTCAGCCTCATCGACAATGTCCGCAGGTCCGAATGAGGTCGCAGCAAGAGGCGAACGGACGGAGGGACGAGCTGCGGCGGGGGGAGGCTTCAAGCCATCCGAAGATAAAATCGATGGAGAGATGGAGCTCGGTGTCTGAATAACTTCTGCTTTGACTTTGCCAACAACCTGCCGGACAGCACCCTGTATGTGCGTGACGATCATGGGTGCTTCGTTCAAGAAGTCACTGGAGTAACTAGCGTTGGAGACGTAAGAGTTTCTCGATACACCTGAACGCTCAGACTGAGCGTAACGTGGTGAGGGTTCGCGCAAGGAGTCGAACGAATGTTGAGGGCTGTCTAATACGAGGTCGGTGGGACGAGCTGGGCGAACTGGAGAATTGAAACTGGATTCAGAGTGCCGAGGGGAGGATTGAACGGAACCAGGTGTAACGAGGGCAATTGGAATGACGTTTGTGCTGTTAGTGGAAGTGGACGTTGTCTGGATAGACTGACCATCGTCAAATGGATTGCCCACGGATTTACCAGAGGTACGACGGGTAGGATGAGAGAGAGAAGATTGAGAACGAGGATCAAGGTCAATGACGCTATCTCCGGTGGAAGGGTAGACCCGGAGGGTGCTTGTTGGGGTTGTTGGGGTTGGCGGGGTTGGCTGTAGGGGCTTTTCCGTGGGATCGGGACGATTAAGGACGGCTTCAGCCGGAGCTGGGACGTCCGGTTTGGGTTCAACAACTGCATCGCGGGACTGACGTGCACGTTGACGGCGACGATACAAGAAGAACACGACCAAAGCACCTATAAGGACGAGGAAAACAGCGACAATGGCGCCAGCAAGGGCACCGGAACTGATGTCGCCGCCGCTGCTGTTACTGCTGCTGCTGGTTACGATGGGCTGACAGACAGAGGTGGCGCAAGCATCACAAGATCTGAATGAATAGTTAATAAACTGCGAGTTGGCAAGCTGATATCACGAACCGGCTGATCTGGACACAGCTCTGGTCCGCAGAACAGGCGCAGGCGGGTGGTGCTGACGGACAAGTCACGCACTGCCTGGGGAAAAGATCCATATACATGAGGGAGTAAAAAGAAAGGTAAAGGAGTGTGAGGGTTTTTGATAGCAGTAACTCGACGACTCGCTCGCGCAGTCACTCGGCGACGACGGGGACAGCAGATGCTAATAACCGGTTGAAACCCGTCGTTGTTATGCCGCTGGCTTTCCCACAGTTATCACTTCTGAAACATACGGCGTGCCTAAGCACTCTTCCCCGTGCGCTCAGTACCCTTGTCAATCAAAATATCAACATCCATGGTGTTTTTGACCTCATTTACAACCCTTGTTTTGTGTTTCATGCCAAGCTGTTCGACTATCGTTTCAGAAACTAGCACGTGGCGGTATGGGTTATCAAGCATCAAGCACTACCGGATTTGAGGCCTACTGAGCTAGTTGCTGACGATGACCAAGTACGCCATCGCAGTCGATGGCTTGACTTACTATCATGGCAGAAATGACACCCCTTCTCTCTCCGACGTCTCACTTCATCTCCCACCCGGTTCTAGAACCATCATTGTTGGCGCAAACGGAGGTGTGTCCTGCCGCACTTGCTCCGCCATCGATCTTCTCATTTCTGTCCATATACATACACACAGCGGGTAAATCCACCTTGCTGCAAATCCTCGCGGGCAAGCGTCTCATCAACGGCGCAAATATCTTGGTCAGGGATAGAGATGTATTTCGCGATTCACCCCCGAATGTTACTTTCCTTGGCACGGAATGGTCGGCGGTCTGTCAACTGTCCTTGTTGCATCCTGATCCCCCGCATCCAAAGGGCGATGAATCCCGTGGTCCGGGGAGATATCGTGGTGTCCGTTTTCTTGGACTCCGTCGGAGGCTACAGACACAAAGAGCGCAGAGATAAACTGCTTGACATCCTGGACATAGATCTTGACTGGCACATGCATGCAATATCCGACGGGGAGCGACGCCGTGTGCAGATTTGCATGGGGCTCATGGCTCCTTGGGACGTTTTATTATTAGACGAAGTCAGCATTCACAGTTTGCGGTTCACACAGGACTCATTGCAATTATATATCTAGGTCACGGTTGACCTAGATGTCTTGGTTCGTGACGAATTGCTCACATTCCTTCGGAATGACAGCATAGCACGTGGAGCGACCATCCTTTGTACTTGACGTTTATTTTCCTCGGATACCACCAGCTTACCCTCGTAAAGATGTGACTCACATATACGATGGTCTCGACTCGTTTCCTACCCATGTTGCGCACATGCGTCTTGGTTCCTTTCTGACGGAACCCACCCCGTGGCCATTCAGCTCTCCTAACGGTACAACCAGTTCTGCTCTCTATCAAACTGCTTTGCAATGGTTAAGGGAGGATCGTGATCATCGCAATCAACTTGAGATGCAGGGTCGCAAGCCTCGAGGAGCTCGGCAAAATGTTCGCGACAGTAGATTTTTTAAATCTTCTCTGATGTATTCACCGATCAATACTTTCAGGCTATTCCAACAGAATCGGAATCATTCTTCAAAAAGTGGGTATTCAAGATCCCACTGAAAAGTTGTTGATGCTCATCACAGTTTGAAAGATATGACTACTCTCATTAATTAGCCTTACGAATGGATCAACCCTCCCTTTTACCACTCTGGGTAACTTGTCCAACTGTCCCGCTCCGTGACGCCCCCACATGAGTAGGAAAAAGTATTAACCATTGTTACTAGTTCAGAACAAACATTCGCGGACAGTAGGCTATTGAACTCGTTAGTCGGAAAAAGTTCCCTTGTCATCATCCCACCCGAAAATTTCCGGAGCAATTCCGACCTGACGTAGCATGGTGCCCAGTGTGTTATTGAAACTGGTATCATCATCGTCTTCAGGAGCCAGTCGGCCCGTTACGCAGGGTATCACCGAGGAGTCGAGGTCGCCAGATTCTTTACGTATGTCTTCGGGTTTGTTGTCCCAGCCCCAGGGCATGTTCCCGTCACTTCCCTCCCAGCCGTATGACTTGCGCACGAGCGTCTCCTTACCCCCGAAGTTGACAGCATCCTTGGTAGCGTCCCAAAGATCATACGCAACTTCCCTGCCTGCATCTGTCCATTTTTCCACCAGCCTGACGAGAATCTCTTCTTCGTTGTCTTCCTTGACTTTAACGGCACGTTTGAGAAGCTGCAACTTGCGTTCGAGTGCCTGAAGTGCTGGCGTAAGACGTATAGTGCGGGCGTCCGCCGGAAGAACTCTATTGACAAGTGGTGATTTGAATTGCGCTAAGGGCTTTGGTGCATTCGAAGCCTTGTGCTGTAACGGTGGCAAGACGTGTGCAAGAGGTTCCTTTAGAGCGGGCTCATCACGAGTTATTTCGGTCTTTGAATGACTGTCAATGTCTGACTCGATGGACCTGTTCTTCCTGGACTGGGTCTGTTCGTCCCTAGCAACGGGGAGCTTCAATGGTGGACGAAACGGGGCAGCCAGCTTTTTAAATTGGCGGTCGTGAGAAGCCCGAGTTGCACGCATCGGCGCAGGGGGTAAACAAAGCTGAGAATCCAGTTTCTACGTGCGATCAAGGAACGTGTTTCGAGTTCCCCGTAGAGGACGTGCCACTTACCGGACGTTTGGTCGGTTGCGATTCACTACTGGCACGCAACCCATCAGCCTGATGGCAGAATGTCAGCAGCTGAACGAAAGAAAGAATCTTTCTTTGACCGTACGTCATCTTTGTATGCTACCCGCTTTTTGGAAGACGCAAGACTTCCCTCCGCAAAGGGGATAGGGTCCATCTTCGAGAAAAATATATCGGTCCCTGTTGACATTACACCATCAATCATGTCGTGACAAGATTCTAAACGAAGTTCGTCCTGGGAAGCCATCATTTGGTTGGGGTAGGAAAAATCATGAGAATCCTCAGTTTCGATGACTGGCTGAGATGTGCATTCAGCAGCAGTGCACCAGAGAAATAAAATCCTCGAACCATCTTTGAAGGATCACTTCCAGTGGTGGAAGACTGAGAAGACGCATAAGGTGATGAAGAGAACAGCTGTGGAGGGCTGGAGCTAGGCGGTAGGGAGGATGGCAAGTCCTCGCACGCATAATCAACGTCCTTCGGAGTTTCTTCCTCGTCAGTCGGACGGGAATGACGAACGTCCTTTACCTGATCTAGTTCGGAACGTAGCTTCAAGGAATCGTCTGGGTTAACCCCTCTATTTTCATCACGGAGTGTCGACGCTGAAACTGTCGCGGACTGCAAAGATGGCGACTCTTGAGAAGAGACGGTTACAGGATATCCAGAGTCATTGATATTCAGCGCAGACGTGGAGCCGTCAGTGCAAAGCTCTGAAAGCTCTGACAGG
>JBBPKB010000422.1:0-13375 GCA_038089035.1 Boletellus dicymbophilus
AAACGTAGGTATTTCTTTATTTTTTATTTTTTGTGTTTCTTTTTGTATTTTATCATAAAAAGAAGAAGATATTGAAATATGGTTAATGAAAAGTTGTTCTGGAAGTACAGTAATATTGGTATTGTGACCTGTGACTGCATCTCCATGATCAGGTCACCTAGATAAGACATCTGCTCTCCCATTGGATGATCCTGGTTTGTAGACTATGGTGTAATTGAATTCTTGCAGTAAAGCATGCCATCTAGCTTGTCATCCAGATAGTGTCTGAGGGCATTTCCAGTATTCCAAATTCTTGTGATCTGTCCAGATCTCAAAGTTTGGTCTTCCTATGAGGTAATGTTGCTATTCTTCTAAAGTCCTGATGACTGTGAGAAGTTCCTTGTCATAAATGGGGTCGTTATGTTCCTGAGTATTGAATGAATGGGAAATGAAAGCACTGGGACACCAAAGTCTGTCATCCCCTTTTACCAAAAGTACTCCTCTTGTTGCTATGTCACTGGCATCAGTTTCAACTTACATTTCTTTGGTTTGATCTGGATAAGTGAGTAGAGGGGTGGTTGTAAAGGTCTTCTTTAACCAATCAAAGGCCTCTTGTTGGTTAGTGCTCCATTTCCACAGGGTGTCTTTCTTTGTTAGATTGTTAAGAGGTTGAGTGATCTGGGAGAAATCTTTGATGAAATAGCAGTAATAGTTGCAGAGTCTGAGGAAGGATTGGAGCTGTTTGAGACATGTGTGAACTGGCTATTTGTCAAACCAATGTCAAACTAGAACACTTGGAGCAGCTCCAATAAAACACCAGACATTGGAGGCAGACGGGACTTGGCTTCACCATATGTGGTGTGCCCTTGCAAGGGATCTGGGGTCCTGAATTTCAGAGAGTCAGAGGTCATAGGTAAAGTCATAAATGACTACTCAACAAGTTGAGGGTTAGAGGGGTGTTGGTCAACAACTCAGAGAGAGAGGGAGTGTCAAACTGATGGTTGAACTAGAGTGCTCGGAGTAGCTCCAATAAACTCCAGACACTGGTGGTGGATGGGATTTGGCTTCACCATATGTGGTATGCCCTTACAAGGGATCTAGGGTCCCAAATTTCAGAGGGTCAGAGGTCATAGGTAAAGTCATAATGACTATTCAATGAGTCAAGGGAAGTATAGTTGATCAAGAAGTTTTGTTGATATTTGAACTAAGGAAATACAACAGAGAGTTACAAGACTTATATATGGAGGAGAAGTCAGAGCATAGAATGTGAAACATTGGAGTAAGGAATATGAAACATTGGAATGGTATGGGTGTTACAAAGGAATAGACAGACAGACAGAAAGATGATAGATGTAATACAGGAATGTCAGATGTGATGGAAGAACAACAGAATGACAGATGGAAACAAGAGAATGTCAGGTGTCAGAAATAAAGGTTTCAATATCATAAGTCCAAGGTGAAAGAACAACAGGGAATATGAAATAAGAACCAGAAATACAAACAGAGAGTATTCCAGAATACCAGAGTTGGACTTGTGCTCAGGATATGACAGGGAGAGAGAGTCTAGGGAGGTTTAGTTGATATTCCAACTGAGAAAATATGACAGAGAGTTACAAGATTTATATATGGAGGAGAAGTTGGAGTATAGAATGTGAAACATCAGAGTAAAGAATATGAAACATCAGAATGGTACAGGTTTTGCAAAGGAATAGACAGACAGACAGAAAGATGATAGATGTAATAAGGGAACATCAGATGTGACAGAAGAATGACAGAATGACAGATAGAAACAAGAGAATGTCAGGTGTTAGAAATAAAGGTTTCAATATCATAAGTCTGAGGTGAAAGAACAATGGGGAATATGAAATAAGAACCAGAAATATGAACAGAGAGTATTCTGGAAATACTAGAGTTGGACTTATGTTCAGGATATGACACCATTCTAACACTCCAGTGACCTTCTTTTCCTGCATCTCTACTTCTTCCATGGATATCACCATTCCTAAAAAATCCACCTTCTCTTTGGAAAAAGCACATTTCTTGGGTTTTACATACAGATCATTCTTCCTTAATCTCCTTAACACTTCCCTTACTATCTCCTCATGTTCTTCCTTGGTTTTCCTAGCTGTAAAGACTAGTATATCATCTAGATAGATCGCTAAGACTATATACATCATTTGCTGGAAAGTGGGAGGAGAGTTAGTCATCCCAAAATACATAACAGTTGGCTCATATGATCTAATTGGGGTTACAAAGGCTTCTTTCTATTCATCACCTCCTTTGATGTGCACATTATTGTATCCCCATCCTAGATCTAATGCTGTGAATATATCAGCACCCTTTAGGCAATCAATAAGTTGTGGGATCAAAGGTAATAGATATGCATTCTTGATGGTTCCTTCATTTAGGTACCTATAATCCATGACCAACCCTTTGTCTCCTGTCTTTTTTGGGATAAAGAGGACTGGAGATGTTTGTAGGGACTTAGAAGGTCTGATGTAACCCTTCATCAATTCCTCACTAACAAATTTTCAAATTTCATCTATTTCTGATTTGGATAATGGAATAACCCTTCCTTTCTTGGGTATGAAACCAGGTTTGAGATCTATGGCATGATCTCAAGGTTTTCTTTCTGGAATTCATTCTGATTCTTTTTTGGAAAAGATGTCCAGATAATCATGATACACTTTAGGGACTAGGTCCTTCAGACCATCCTCTATTGTACATATTGATAAGGGAACTATAGCCAGATTTGGTATCTGATGACATCATAACAAGTTACAATATGATGTACATCTGGTGAAATGTAATTGCTGAGTTACCCAATTGATCTCCAGATTATGGTGGTAAAGCCAATCATATCTGAGCATCATCTCATGAGTTCCCAAGCTAGAAACAAAAGCATCAAGAGATTTGTAATGTCTCTGATATGAAACAATTAAAGTGACATGATAGGTGATCATCCCATGATGTGAACTAGTGCCATCAGCATTATTCACAGCCAATGGTTTGGGTAATGTATGTTTGGTAATCCCCTGATGATCTACCCTGTTATGACTTCAGGTGTGAGACCCTTAGTACCACACTGGCTGGACAATCTTACAGTTCCCACTATAACTGGCAAGGTAAAGAATAGAGATGGTAACTGACAAAGTGTAGTGTGACTGACAAGTAGGAAAGTGTAGCTTTATTTCCTTAATACCTTGCAGCTCAAGTCTTGCAACTGAATGCCAACAAAGATACAAGTGGATTAGGCTAAGGTAGATGGTATATGCAAACCCCTATTTATACTCTAAGGAGTGTATGCATGGACCAAGCTGTACATATTCCTATGATCTAAATAAGGTGTTGACTACCTAGTGAGCCCAGGATAATACAAGAATGTGATGGGGTTATTGTACAGGTTTAGATAAGGAGGAAATAGAAGAGAAGTGTACAGGAAAAGTAAATAAGGGTATGTACTTGGAGATAAGAGGGTTTTAACCTAGGATCATTAGGATCCATGATCCAATAAGTGTTCCAAGGGTAATGACTGCAACTGTAATGTACCATTTTGTATAAGTATAGTACTGGTGTTGTAACATACCCATCTTTGGTCAATGAAATTTTGGCAAGCTCCTGAATCTAGAAGTGCTTCTAATGAAGATTGTCACCATTGTGAATTTCATTTGAAAAAGATTTTCAAAGGGAGTGACATTTCACCACTGATAGAGAGGGTACCAGAAGAAATATTTTGAGAAAATACTTTGGGGTTGGAGGATTTATAAATAGAAAAACCATTCCTTACTTGTGACACAAGGGAATCAAGCACACTATTTTTTAATTCTGGTGCCATGCTCCAAGGAGTTGCTCTTTCAGATTGAACATAGACATTTCATAGCACCTTATCTAATGTACATATGGGAAAATCAGAATTAGTACAGTCCATGCATGATTCCTCCAAACTCGTGATGTCTATATCCCACTGTTTAGGTAAAGAAAAACTAAGTCCTCATCCCTGAACACCTCCAATATTCAGAGATGACTTTATTTTAAAGATTCTGCAGCCTTTTCTCTCACCTTAACTTCTATCTTATCTCTCCAATAAGCCTCAGCTTCCTCAGTAGTGTATGCTGTCCTTAGATCTACTGGTGGAGTAGGCAAAGGCCTATCTGTATAGTGCACCCTAATTCCAGCTGTTTGGTTGGTTTCCATAGGATTTTTGACATAGGTACCATAATAGGGATCCCAGATCTGCTGTCTAATCTGAGATTTCAGCTGAGATGATGTCACTTTCCTATTTGGATTTTGGAAACAGTTTGGCCAGATGTGTCCTTTCTTCCTACAGCCATAACAGGTTCAATCTTCCTTAGCTTTCAGGATCTGCACATCTATCTCTATTGATGCTCCCTTTCCTAGTTGGGTTCCTATGCATGTGAACTAATGAGAAGGAGGTGGTCCCCTAGGTAGTAGGTAACACCCCCTATTTGGTATGGTCTGCATTATAAGCATAGATCTTTCTAATGCCATATGTTCCATGTTCTGCCCAATATCTCTCAAGACCATTTTCTGTTCAAAATAATCTGAAGCAGTAGTATGAAGTGATGCATGGTAGTAAATCTTGTAATCTATGGCCCATTTAAGGAGAGTTTTGGCATGCTTATCTTCTATATCCACCTCATTCTTTAGATTTTTGAAGGCTTGAAGGAATATGTCAATGGGTTGCCCATGTTATCATAATCCTTCTAATTTTTAGAAAGCTTCATGGGTCAAGACCTCAAGCTGGAAGTAATCTTGTTCAAAGTCATCCCATAAGGGCCAAGCATTTTGCCCATATTTGATCTTTGCCTTTCTATCTTCAAAATCATCTTCTTTACTAATGTATTTCTCCATGGTTACCCTCACAAACTCCTCTGCTTTCCTTCCATCCTACTAAGCACCACAACAATTTGGTACTTGTTGTATTTCCATTGGTTGCATAATGCCCAGACTTTTATTTTTAGCCACCACATGCTAAATGTGAAATATTCTCCATTCCATTTCCCTGGATCTGTAATCTTTTTGGAAACATCTTTCCCCTTGTCTTCCTTTAGCTTGTCTATAGTGTCATTAAGTTTAGATAATGTGTTGGTGAGTGCATCTAGAGCAGTTTGGGAAAGAGGTGGAGCAGATCCAAAGGATAATCCTCCTGGATTCACTGGTATATTTGATATCCTTACTGCTTAGTATCTTCCAACCAAGCTCTGGGGATTCTGTAACACAGTGATTGAAGGAAGTATTGATGAGATCACAAGTAGTAGTGTCTACAACAAGAAGTGATGTAACAACAACATATTCTGAGTGATGTAACAAATCTACACATATACTGACTGCTTGAATACTGGATAAAGGTTTCCAAGACTATCTTGGCCTTTTGGCACTGGATACTGTATGGATCCTCAGCCCAGCTAACCTGGTCAGACAAAGCTTATTCAGACATGACCCTGATGCTGTAAATAGTCCAAAGAGACTGTCTTTGAAGATCTAATCTACTTGAGTCACAAATCTGCCCTTCAGCTCCCCTCTCAAATGCATCAAGGGATAAGTGAAATGAAATCTTAGGCAATGGCACATATGTCACTTGTTCCCATGAATCAGGAGATAATATGAAACCTCTTTCAGAATTACAGCACCTTAGTCCTAGTGCCCTGGCAGTGGATGATAGTCTAATCCAAGTGTTATGACCTTCAGGCACAAGCCCTTAGATACCACACTGGCTGGACAATCTTACAGTGACCACTATAGCTGGCAAAGCAATGGATGAAAATGAGACAGAGATAGGAGGTAGCTTCATCCTTAATACTCTGTAGCTCAAGCCTTGTGACTGAATGCCAACAAAAGTACAAGTGGATTAGGCTAAGGTAGATGGTACATGTGATCCCCTATTTATACTCTAAGGAGTATGTGCACAGACTGAGCTGTGTATGTTCCTATGATCTAAATAAGGTGCTATCTATCAAGTGAGCCCAGGATAATTTAGAAGTGCATTGGAGATGTGTACAGATTTAGATAAGGAGGAAATAGAAGAGAAATGTACAGGAAAGGTAAATAAGGGTATGTACTTGGATATAGGAGGGTTTTAACTTAGGATCATTAGGATCTATGATCCAATAAGTATTCCAAGGGTAATGACTACAACTATAGTATACCATTTTGTATAAGTATAGTACTGGTGTTGTAACAATCCATGACCTTTGACTCTTATGAAATTTGAGACATTGGAATCTGTGTAAGGGCACACCACATACATTGAAGCCAAGTCCCATCTGATCAACCCCTGACTCTGGAGTTTATTGGAGTTAGTGCATACCCATTCATCTTAAGTTTAATAATTTCCCTTGCTTCTGATGTGAAACTATTCATTATCTCTCATTATTGTAAACAGGCTATACCCACCACTAAGTCAGATGTCTGCATCTTCAATGGATTGTCTTACTATGGTTTTGATAGTTATGTTGGCATCTCTGTCTCCAGGGCATTCAGTGACTTCAACATCAGCAAATATTGTACATGCCAAATTCAAAGTGGTCTATATAAATACTTGCAGGTATATGTTGATATAACCTCACACTTGTCAACCAGTCAAGGTTTTCCAATTCCATTTTGGAGAGCATTACAATATTCTGTGGTACCATATGTCTGTGTATGCCTCCAGTCAGATAAGACCAGTTGTGAGAGCAGCTCAGTGGATTCAAGCTCACCATGTTGACAGTACCACAACACATTTCCTTGTTTGGTATAGGACACATTTCATAGGTTGAAAGAGCATTACAGCTTGAACCCACATAATAAAGCTCATCCTAAAGGCATATCAAAGTCATCAGTGTAGGTAATGACAAATAGATGTGATTACATGAAGCCTATAGTTGGAGTCCAAGCTTTGGTGAAACAAACAGTTGTACAGGTGGTAGAGGTTTGAGCTTGAACAATACTAACTGTGCTGAGCAGTACAATGATAACAGGAGAGAGATAAGTGAAAATATTTGGATGGGCTTTCAGCAGAGGTTGGAAACTTCTGTTTGATTATAATGTGAAGTTCAGCTCTTTTATATGGTTTGAGGTTTTTTGCTTCATCTGGCTCTGACTTAAGTGTGCATTTTTGATCATTATTGCCTCAGGTATTGAATTAAAAACCTGCTGTTTGGATGTAACTCTTTGATGGAAGTCTAAGTTGTTGACTTTGTATGTACTTACATACTGTCATTATGTTTGCTGATTTATATAATACTGCTTCCAATTGTTACAACACCAGTACTATATTTATACAAAATGGTACATTACAGTTGTAGTCATTACCCTTGGAACACTTATTGGATCATTGATCCTAATGATCCTAGGTTAAAACCCTCTTATCTCCAAGTACATACTTTTATTTACCTTTCCTGTATATTTCTCTTCTATATCCTCCTTATCTAAATTTTTACATAACCCTAACACACTTTTGTATGATCTTGGGCTCACTTGGTAGCTAGTACCTTATTTAGATTGTAGGACAAAACACTGCTTGGTCCATGCAGATACTCCTTAGAGTATAAATAGAAGCTCACATGTATCATCTATCTTAACCTAATCCACTTGTATTCTTGTTGGCATTTAGTTGCAAGACTTGAGCTACAGGGTATTAGGGATAAAGCTACTATCCATCCACTGTCTTATTTTCATTCATCACTCTACTCTTTACCTTTGCCAGCTATAGTGGTTGCTGTAAGATTGTCCAGCCAGTGTGGTACTTAGAGTCTTACACCTGAGGTCATAACACCAATAGAATGTTTCAAGTTCCATACAGCTAAATCATGATGTAAGCACCCCATAATTTGACATCATTTTATGATGCTTCCTTTCTGTGTACACATGGAATTGCTACAACAGTGCAGCACTTTGTAGAGTATCACTTGGTCTAGTTGGTTTGAATATCTGGTCTTGGTTTTCTTGATGAGCTTTGGGTATTCTGGTTGATGGTCTGATAAGGGTGTTGCTAAGCTCTTGTACTAGATTATCCATAGGCCCTTCCATCAGCCCTGATCTTGGTAGTGGAACAAATTTGCACTAGCAATGAATAAGAATAAGGAATGCATTGCAATGCTGTCAACCAAATATCCTACTTACTTGTTGGCCACATTCTATACTGTAAGCACAGTTTGTTGAGTACTTTCATCTTCACATAATTGCTGATAGGATGGCTTTGAAGTTAACATAACAAGGTGAGAAAAGCCCTGATCATGAAGCACATACTTTGTATATTTTGACTCAACAATAAAATATGTGAGGAGTCTTTGACATTAAGGACTCATGTGAGTACTATGGGACTCAGAAAACACCACTACCCACTAAAACCCCCCAGACAGTTTCTTGCAGAATTTGAACCTATGGCTTCCCAGACAGCCAGCACCAGCAAAGTATGCAATCATTACACTCAACTGATCCAGGAGTGGTAGCATGTACTTTTAGACCACCAGGCCCCCCATACCTAATCACTTTAGTCTTGAGTCATAGTTGAGATGAGAGCAAATGCTGGTCACCTGTGAGCTATTGGTATGACTACTGCTGTGTGTCAATAATATTGCTGACAAAGGTTCTTATGCAAGTAGTCTCAATTTGACTGTGACTACACAACAAATAATAGGCCTGAGGCAACTGTTTGATAGGAGACATAAAGCAGCTCTAGATTGCCTTACTGCCAGGTCTGCCATAGGTGCACTCAAAGGAGAATGTTGGCAGTCAGACATTCCCAAGTGTCATACAATTAGATATATATGAAGAGGGGTTGACAAGTAGTGCTGCACTGCCTGTTGACAAAATTGGAATGTCCCAAACAGAGAATTCCAAGCAATGGCTATGGTTCATCAGTATCAAACTCTAAATCCTTCATATTTGGTGCCTTTTCTATAAGTCACTTGCTAGCATTGTCAAAGTCTGACTCAGTGGCTCCATGTTATATGCACAAGCTAATGTCTTTGGGAGTGAGTCTGCTTTGGCATTAGCACCATGATGATTCAATAAGTAAGTCATTCATTTTGAGTATATCACTATCAGGTTCACTTTTGTTTCAGGTATGTAGACATGGCTTTGCCAACTCTAAAGATGGTCCTAGATACTCTAAGTGCTTCCAAGGAATGACAACCTGGTAACTCACTGCCACCTGATTTGTTGACTAACTTGCTTATGGTAGTATAAGTTTAAGTTGTAATAAGGTCTCATATAATATTGACATATGTTAAACTGAAGACAAACTGGTATGTGCTGACTCTGATAACTCTGGAGTCAGGGATTGGTTGGATGGGACTTGACTTCACCATATGTGGTATGCCCTTAAATGGATCCTAATGTTCCAAATTTCATGAGAGTCAGAGATTGTAGATAACAGTTGTAAACAACTGCTAAGAAAGGCAATGGAATTGGAAGGACAATATAGAAAATAATGTGCTAAGAGTCACAAAGAGGTCCAGGATGCATTAGAGGAAACATGTGCCAAGATACATACTTAGGGAGATAAACAGCAATCAGAAGCACCAACTTACCAAATTAGGGATAAGGTGTGGTTGTCAACCAAACACCTTAAACTTCCCTATATGACAAAGAAGTTAACCCAAAAATGGATAGGACCTTATACCATCACAAAGATCCTGTCTAATGCTGTTATGCTTTGATTACCCAAAACAGTCACAATCCACCCTATCATAAACATATCTTGTATGAAACCTTATTGTAACATGCTTCCAGGACAACCTGTACTCCATCCAGATGCTATTGAGGTCTCTGATGAAGGATATGAGGAATATGAGATGGACTACATTGCAGGATCTAGGATGAAAGGGAAATGCTTAGAACACCTAGTTCATTGGAAAGGATGAGAAGAAACAGATCAGACATGGAAACCTGAATCACATTTGGCCCATGCAATACAAGTTATTGATGACTACTGCCACTCTCATCTGTCCACTCCACACAAACTATGCAGTATCTCTTCTCATCTATTCAGCTCCCTGTTTCAACCCATCAGTCCAGACATTAATCCCAATAAATACTCTTAACTTGATTTGGAAGTGGGATCAGATATTTAAGATCACATCTATATATTCCATCACCTCACTATCATCATCATGTTCTCTTTCACTGTCATTGCTCTCTCCATCCTTCTCTCTTCCATCTTCCTCTTTGCTGCCACAGCAACCATCACTGCCATCACTCTTGCCACCTTTGTCATATGACAGTCAACCTCCAGGGTCTGCCCTGTCTTCATCCAATTCTTCCACTCCACTAGGGGCTTCATCATCATCACAGGGGGACTATATCACTTCAACCCCATTTCACAGGCATACCACAGTTGGAATCCATTATGGGGTGATGCACTGGCAGAGGTGGGTATTTTAGGCCCTGAGGTGAATCCCAATTCAGAACTCATGGAGTAATAACACAACAAGGGAGTGGAATTGAGATCATGGACTCAATTTTTTATTTTGTACATTACTTGTTTAAGGACTCAATTTTATTTTTATTTTTTGCTTTATTGTAATTACATACATACATACTTCTTTCTTTTCTTTTCTTTAGGCAGTAGTGACTCCTGCCTTAAGGAGGGTGGTAGTGTTACAACACTGGCCATTTACTACAAAATGGTACACTATAGTTGTAGTACTTATCCTTATGATACTTACTTTTGGTACCCAAAAACTCCTAACCCCTTTGTACTTACTCTTATTTATCTTTTCCTTGCCTTTCTTTTGTACACTCTTATTATCTAATTACTGTACATACCCTTCAGTGCACTCTTGTATTAAGCTGAACATACTTGATTGCCATCACTATATTTAAATTGTAGGACATTGCAGAGCTCAGTCTGTGCACATACTCTTTAAAGTATAAATAGGGGATTACATGTACCATCTTCCTTATCCTAATCCACTTGTATCTTTGTTGGCATTCAGTCACAAGACTTGAGCTATAGGGTATTAAGGAATAAGCCCTCATCTATCTCTGTCATCTATCACTCTACTCTTTACTTTACCAGCTAGAGTGGTCATTGTAAGGTTGCCCAGCCAGTATGGTACTAAAGGTCATCATGCCTGAGGTCATAATACTTCTTGAACATGATAGCCATATTCTAAGCTTAGATCAGAAGTGTGATGACATATGCACAGGTGTGATAAATTTTTGAGAAAAACCTAGAAGTCAAAAGGTATATGTTATGACTTTTCCCTTACAATTGATTACTTTTACCTTTTCTTCAGTTTACCACGTACTTCTTGGACGCTTTAACGTGTCATATACGATTAGTCATGATCCGTTCCAACACAGATCTTTCCTTTCTTCCTTCTTCATGCTTACTCATTATGATTAGGTGAATGTCCATTCCAACACGGATTATATTTTCCTTTCTTGCATTTCATATATCATATGATTCTCCTTCAACCAATTGGTTATTCCCTTCTACTCATACGATATCCTCATTTCCTTATTCTCTCCTGGTCTGTGCCCCTTTCCGATTAGTACTTAAACTGTCGATAGTCAAGCTTGTATCTTAAGCTAGATCTACTCGGGACTTGAGTCTAATCAACTCTTTCCTCTTGAACACGTCGGAGCTCGCATCATTGAACCTTTGCCTCTGCTTCACCCAATACAAATCCTTCTGTAAAGGTAGTCTCTTTGGCCATTGTACCGTTGAGCTGACATTGTTTGCTTCATCGAGTCTATGTTTGTTCCTACCCGGACCAAGCATAACAAAAGATCTAGCTTACTCCTTGACCTGCTCCATTGTTGCTGCGGTCCCCACCCCAATCCAGATACCAAAGACCTGCATCTCTCACTGTTGCGGTCCCCTCTGATTCAAGATTCTGTCCAGACCAGTGCTACCGCATGTTGGCATTTGGGAACCCCAAAATGAGTCCACCCACAACTCAGAATCAGAAGAAGTAGTCCCCTTGGACTCCACCAGATCCCCGACCCCAAATTCATTGGAAGAACCACTGAGATCCCCGTCTCCCCATCCGTTTGCTCTTCTATTCCCCTCTAGATCCCCATCACCTGAACCATCCCCTGTTGCAGCAGTCCTTTCTTTCTCTACAGTACCTCCTCCTCGTCCTATTGCCACTCACCCACCCACTCTATGAACTCCCCAAATACCTGCTGTAACTCCTCCCACAATGTCTACCTCGACAAAAGCAACAGAATTGAAGATCAGCGCCCCTGATGACTTTGATGGAAGTTACGATAAGGCTGAAGCATGGCTACTTTCGGTCAAGACGTACCTCCTTATCAATGAGACGTTATATGACACCGATAACAAGAGAATTGGCTATGCCTTGTCCTATATGAAGAAAGGCACCACCCTCGGTTGGGCAACCTCCTTCCAAAAAGAAAAGCTGGCTGCTTCACTGCCATCATTCGGAAAATACTCTGACTTCCTAGACTTGTTTGAAAAGACCTTCCAAATGAAGGAAACAAAGATCGCAGCCCTGGGAAAGCTGCAGAACTTGATGATGACAAAAGAAAAGTGCACCATATGGTCACTAGAAGATTACATTGCAGAGTTTTCTATCTGCCACAACAATTCTGGAATCACTGATCAGATGATACTGATCAACTTCTTTGCCAAAGGGCTTCACCTGGTCCTTTGAACCCGCATTTATGCAATGGAAATGGTCCCCATGGACATTACGACATGGATTGCGAAAGTGATTCATTTCCAAAACCAACTGGACATCGCATCCTCGTTCAACAACCAACCTTCAATATTCAGACCTTCTACCCCTGCCTATCAGACCCGACCTCACTACTCTGCCCCACCTCACGACCCTGATGCCATGGATGTCGATGCCATCCAACTCTCCCACTCCCAATGTGATGAATACTGCAGAAAAGGCAACTGCTTCAACTGCGGCGAACATGGACATTTGGCACATAACTGCCCCAAGAAGAACGGGACTGGTTGTCAACCTCCTCTGCTGAAGAAGACAGAAGAGTGAAAGGTGAGAAAGGTGGCAAGGATGGAAGTCGAAGAGGACCTGCCGAGGTTAGAACTAGTGGAAGACGATGAAGAAGAAGAAGATATGGCCTTTGTGGCAAACATCTACAAGAACCAGAAGGGTTTTTGCTAGGGGGTTCTTATTCGACACAAGTCCCCCCTTTTTCTTGTAAAACAATTGCTCCTGTACTCTTAGATGATTCAAACTATGCATCCGTTCATCTTGCCGTTCAAATCATCGACCCCTCGAGCACTCTGAAAATTGTTGACGTCACCGCCCTCATCGATAGTGGTGCCGAAATCTCCTGCATTGACTGGGACTTTGCAAAGAAACACTGTCTCCCTTTGGATTGCCTTGAAAAGCTGTTCAAAGTACGAAATGCCAATCCCTCAGATAACAAAAATGGCATGGTCAAG
>JBBPKB010000423.1:0-13350 GCA_038089035.1 Boletellus dicymbophilus
CATATACATTTCCCGTCCCCTGAATTTAGGAAAAGGTTCAAGGTGTTCGCAAACTTGTACTTACTTCCGTCCGGCTGTTAAGCATTTCAAACTTTAAATGGATCTTTGGCGGGAAAATCCGTAGTGACGCAACCAAGTGTGTGTGAGGGCGGGGAGTGACACGAAACAAATAAGGTTGGTATGAGTCGAGACGTGCTCGCGTTACCTTTTGTGATGAGCCCCGTGCCACGACAACCCCGGGCCACATGTTGTCCGGCTGGAAACGTCTATTCGGCCAATGTTTTCGTATTTTGTTTGATTCAAACGTTATGATGAGCAGCACTTGGCAATGCAAACCATGTGTCCAGTCAATGACGGTGTTCTGCCTGAATATCTCAGCCCATTCCCATCCCTGGCAACCCAGTCTCCATTGGTCGCACATACCAACAGGGGTAGTGTTACAATACACTATTTTCGCCCCTATTTTTCCCTTATTTTCCCCCTATTTATTTCAGTTCTCTATGCCTCAACACCTATAGTTTATGCTGCAATAACTTATTGCTCTACCTTGGGCCCACACTACCACATCTTATCTTATCTTATTGCCTATCACATCTATGCCACTCTATTTATATCCACCAATAGCAATAACCCACATTATCTATGATGATCTTATTTATCCTGGTCTAATGGCATATGTTGCTCAGTTATCATCTACAAGAAAGTTCTTAGTCAGTCCAACAACAACAATGACTATGATAACCCCAGGTTTCAATAAATAAAGCAGTAAGCAGAATATTAATAGGATCAAAAGGAAAAGGAGTTCCATTCATAGGTTTGCATAGCCTTTTAACATAGCCTTGTAGGCTTCCATGTATAGCCAAGATAAGAGGGCTTACTGCCATTGGCTAGCAGTCATAATGAGTCATTGGGGGGTCATGAGGACATTGTGCCATTGGTTGGGTGAAGTAAGATCAAAGAGTGAGTTATGCAATTTGTTACAACACCAGTACTATACTTATACAAAATGATGCATTATAGTTGTAGTCATTACCCTTGGAACACTTACTGGATCATAGATCTTAATGATCCTAGATTAAAACCCTCTTATCCCCAAGTACATACTCTTATTTATCTTTCCTGCACACTTTTCTTCTATTTCCTCCTTATCTAAACTTATACAACATCCTCATTGCATTCCTGTATTATCCTGGGCTCACTTGGTAGTCAACACCTTATTTAGATCATAGGAATGGGCACAGCTTGGTCCATGCTGGTACTCCCTAGAGTATAAATAGGGGCTCACATGTATCACCTACCTTAGCCTAATCCACTTGTATTCTTGTTGGCATTCAGTTGTGAGACTTGAGCTACAGAGTATTAAGGACTAAAGCTACACTTTCCTCACAACTGTTAGTACTGTCAGTCCTGTTAGTCCTTGTCAGTTCAACTCACACTTCATTTCTATATCTTGCCAGCTATAGTGGGAGCTGTAAGATTGTCCAGCCAGTGTGGTATTTAGGGTCTCACACCTGAGGTCATAACACAATTTGGGCCAGGTGGAATAGGATCAGGAATGAGATCAGAGATTCTGGATAGGATCAAGGGAGCCATTGAACTAGTAATGCTATTGGATGATAAGGGAAGGCAGTGCCAGCTGTGTGAAGAGACAGTGCCAGTGGTTGGAGCCAGAGTTTGGTAGGGTGTAAAAGTGTAGTGCAGCAGTGTAGAGGTGTTGGATAGGTCAGGAAAGGCTGGAAAATAGCAGAAAAATGGGTGAAAAATACCATGCTGTAACAATAAGGTGCTGACTACCAAGTGAGCCCAAGATAATTCAGAAGTGTATTGGAAGTATGTACAAATTTAGATAAAGAGGAAATAGAAGAGATGTATACAGAAAAGGTAAATAAAAGTATGTACTTGGTGATAAGAGGGTTTTAACCCAGGATCATTAGGATCTATGATCCAGTAAGTGTTCCAAGGATAATGACTACAACTGTAATGTACCATTTTGTATAAGTATAGTACTGGTGTTGTAACAAATGGACATTACATCATGTTGAGAAAAGAAAATCATTGATATTATGGTGTTTCCAAACTGAGGCTGAACAGAATGATGTAGCTCAATGATAGTTATTGATAAGTTAAGTTGCTTAGTTTGTGATATTGGCCCAAGTTCCCAGTGTAGGAGGCCTCAGCAACAAAAGATCTTACTAGCATTATGGTCTCAAGATCATGCAGTGTTGGAACTTAGTGAATGTGTCAGCCTCTTGGTTGCTATTGCACTTGCTAAAGACTGACTAGTCATGTCAAGGCCAGACTTTTCTCTTCACCTATGACATCATACCTCATTGTTACCTCATGTGTTTGCATATTTAAGTAGTCAGTCTGTACTCTGTATTTCCCTAAGCTTGGAGTACTCATTTCTTGCTCAAGTTGATGCCTCATTTTGAGTGTGCCTTGAGTGATATTTTGAGGATCCTAACATTATTCCAAGCTTATTCTTTCAACTTTGCCCTTGTGACCTTTGACTCCCATCATCTATTCTTATCCCTTTCAGGCACTCTTTGTGTTCTGCCATTTATCTTTGCACACCTCAACTAGAGGGTTAACTGGATGTTACCTCTGAGTATCCATGCCTGAGCACATGATGTTCAGAACTTAGCAGGCCATAACCTGCTGTTAAATATGGTTGTCTGCTGTTATAAATAAGGATAAAGTTGCTTTTCCAGATAGTGCACTATTGGGTGTATCAACAGAGTGCTAGAGGCCAAGTTCACATGATTACTCTTATTGTCACATCAGTATACCACCATCATTTGGTATTACCATGGTAGCCACACAGATTTCCCCAGTATCCTCCATTTACACAACTCGACATTTGCCGAGTTGCACGAAGATTTAAGCAATCAGGTATATTACTAAGTTTTTCCCTAAGTACTCGAATCCCAAAGTTCGTTTCACTTCGCTTTCAACCCTTGTAATCCATCGACGCCCGATCCAAGCTCGTCACCCGCCCATATTCCAACAACAGTCTAGCCACGGGGGGGTTTTTTTATTAAAAAAAATTAGCGAACATGCGACCGCTACAAGACCACATCTCGCTCACGTACCGGAACAGGTAGGCCGTCATGTCTTCGCGTCTCCAGTATCTTCGACTCCAATCTCGCCCTGCTTTTGCGATCCGTGCAGCCAAATCGTCGTGAGTACGGAAAAACGCGACGGCGTCGTACAAGTCTGCGTAAGATACTTGGATGGGGACGTAGTGGACCCACGGCACGATCCTCGACGCGAACCTTTGACACAGTTGGCGGGAAAAAAAAAGGAAGATATGCATGTGCGTACCATTCTGGATAGACCGTCGCCTTGAAAATAAGCGCGTTGCTCGTCATGAGGCGCTTAAACCGACCCGACCAGCCGTTCCCGTCCACCTGGGGCACATACGCGTCTCAAACCATTCGCGCTAGAACTCGCGAAAAGACTCACGTCGAGTATGAACTTGTACCGGCCCTCCTCGTGGCTCTCTTGGATCCTCCGAAACTCCCACATCTTTCTCATCTCGTTGCACGTCCCCGCATGCTCGTTGCACGCAATAGGTTTGTCCGTGAACGCGACGTCCATCCACGACGGGTTAACGCGCGCCAGTCGTAGCGTTTCCAGCTCACCGACCGTGACGTCGTGCTCGTGCGCTGGTACAGGCAAGACGCTCACGTTCCCTTCGAGTGCGTTCGCGAGAGAGACGAGCCGCGCACGGTGCCCGTGCACCCAGAGCGTATCCGACGACGCATACATGCCCGTCGTTCGTCCCCGCCAGCCCAACCGCTCGTCCACCCTCTGCTCCCACGGGAGACCCCCTTTGAGCGCCCAGTAGTCCTCGTCTTCGTAGTGACCCAAATCGGATTCCCATTCCCAGCCGTACGGCACTGGGGGTCGGATGTCGTGGTGGAGCATAGTCGAACAGAGCGAGAAGCGCGGTACGAGCGTGCGTTTGGGAAAGGGCCCAATCTGGTTTGAAAGAAATTGACCGTGGGTGCTCAGCAACGAGGGGTGCGCGCACGGATCCATAGACGCGCGGTGTGACGCAATAAACGTCTTTTTGTGTGGCGACGACGATGGAAACAGCGTTGATGGCATGCTTGATGGAGATTGTGACTGGAGTAAGGGAGATGGTGACATTCGGGCAGGCGAGTCGGGCGGACACGCTTGGATCCACCCCCTTTCGCCCGTGCGAGGTATGTCTGCGCTGTCAAGTGCTGTTTATCGTTCAAAATGTTTCAATATCAAACCCAACACAAGAAGAAATAGCTTACTCGTCCCGTTGGCGGCCGCTTCGCGCGCCATGCTCACAATCCGCCAGTCAGACATCATCCCTGGGTTATCTTGAGGCGACATCACGAAACGCAGCGGAGGGAGTAAGTGTGCGACGTCCTGCACGAGCGCGAGTAGGTTTTCGACCGTCTGCTTCAGGTTGGGTTTTTCGATTGGAATCGTCGATTGGACAATCTCAAGGCGCCCGGCGGGCGTTCTGGCTACCGTCGCAACGCCGCTATCAGCGTCGAAGAGGGCAGCGTTCTCCAAGGTCGCCTGGATCTCGGCCGGGTCGAGCCCCCAGTACGGTTCAATGTCCTCGTAGATCTCGTCGTATTCGTCCGGGAGCTGGACACGGTGCTTGACGACGTAATCCCACCTGTGTGCGTTGGCAGGAAAGAGATGAACAAGACGGCGAAAGAAAGGACGCAAACGCACCATGCATCGAACCCGCGGGGCGGCGCCCGACCGTACCGCCGTCTGTACTCCCGGATGGCCTCGTCGAGCGATTTGCTCGCGCGCGCTCGTTTCATTTCCCACGCATCCTCGGCTTCGCGGATGAGCTGGAAAATCGGGTGCGGAGCGCGGCTATCAGGATTTACGACAAGCAGGCCACCGTCCGGGGTGAACGAGTGTTTCGGCGTCGGGCGCGGTTCGACGACGCTGAACTTGAGCTTGGGCTGGATCGCATTCTTGACGTTAAACGCCGCCGGCCGATCGGGGTACTCGAAGGAAGCGAGCGCAAGCGTGAGAAGGCCAATCGTCGAAGCGAGAAGGAGGGCGGAGACGAGGGGTCGTCGGTGGTAGAAAAAAGTTACGCGCCTCCAGCTCGTCCGCTTCCCGAGGATGATGAACATGTGCTATTCGGGCGGGAGTGGGAAAGGGCGCCAAGTTCGGGCGCTTAGGACTAGCAAGGAGGGGAAAGGGAAGGAAGGGAGAGCAAGTGGCCAGAGCTACACATTATAAGCTCGCCGGGCGCAATTACTGTAACTTCGGCATTGTCGCGTGCCACTCGATGGCGTCGGGCGGTCATCTCCGCAGGTCGTAGTTGTCTATCCGGGTATAGGCGCAAGGTCGGACGTGATCGCTGGTAACCTGAGCGTTGGTTGACAGGCCAAGGAAGGGACCGGGTTTCTTACAATCCTCATTGGGGGCCAACCTGCTCAAAACGATTCAGAATAGTGACGTTCTGGCCTAGATGCGTGACTGATCAACGACATCGCTCATATATCATTTGCGAGGGGTGCGAATTTCCTATCTGGCTGCTCGTTGACACCTACTCTCCACAGGACATGGAGGCGTCAAACAAAGCGAGACTATGGGATGTCAAAATGGCACGCCTCCCGGCGATGGTGCCCACGAGTCCAATTGATATGTCCGATTATACGGGAAAAAGTGCCCAGCGGGCGTGCGACAGTCTTTTGCAACCCATGTCGAGAGCGGTGGCGCCGGGACGTACATGCTGGAATTTGAGGAAAGTTGGGAAAGTTGCCGTAGACGGCGCGAAAGGTGCCTGTTCGTGTACTTCTTCGTGCCAGCTATCCATCAGAGCAACCTTGCACTAGGGTTCTGAGGCCTGAAGGGGATAAAGCTTATCACTAACCGAGGTAAATACTGGAAGAGACTGGGACTGACGGCACCGGCCACCAGCTTATCTTCCAGGTACACATTTCCCAACTCGGGCATCATAATGTACATAGCTATATGTAGTTAACCCGAGCGAGAACAAAATTGGAGACCTAATCACGTCCAGCCCCTGTCAGGCTGTGATAGCATCACGACGAATGGAACCTCGGAAAATGACAAAGAATCAGGTTACTTGGACGTGTGAAGGAGGACTTGCAGCCCTCATGGGAAATTGCACATACCTCGTGATCAAGCGCCCCGGTGATTGCCGCTCCGAGCGGATCACGCCATGCAGTGCACATTCGCCGGTACTGGGTGTTCAAGTTGTCCCTCCCATTTCCAAGGCACAAACTACATAGATGGCTGACCCCCTGCAGGTTGTATCGCCCCTTGATCGCTGTCAATGTCACTCCACCAACATGCACCTTGGCATTAGCATTTTCTTGGCGGCATCACGATAACGGCAAAGGGTCCCCGTCTCGGCTCCATCTTGATTAACTGACAGGGTTGGGCGATCCTGAATCATTGTTGTGAGAGTCGCTGGCGTACCCAAACTTGTGTACGAGCACCGCGGTGCGATACTGCATGCCATCATGTCACGAATAACTGGTCGTTAGTCAGTACTCAGCAGTTGGGATTATGATATATCCGATGCTATAATACATGTCGCGACACCTTGAAGTAGTACAACAGCGTAGATAGGAAATCATTCGAATTTCGAACTGCCAATTGAAGCGCTTGTATGAATGCCTGCCAAGTCCGGTTTATATGGCAACTAGCATGAAAAGGACAGCCTCCAGGCCTCAGGTTCAAAGATACCCGAAAAAGGCGACACTCTGCTGTTGATGTGCACAGGATGATTCCAAGACACGAACGGATGATCCTGAACCTCTTGAAATTAGTCGACGAAACGAAACCCGTACTGTACCCAGTCAGATCTTCACGTTTCCTCTCTCCCGTCGATGGTGATCCCTTTCTTTTTGGCGATGAGGGAGTCAGTGCCGTCATACAGAGTTCATTTCTGTGCTGTGCTCTTTGACGTGCTGTAGGCTTATCTCGTAATTCATGGCGCCATAACGCCAAGGTTGAAGGTGACCTAATGATGTGCGCACTGTGTGACTCTAGCCAGCACTTTTTGTCCGCAAGGCAGCGTGAGCACCAAGTGCGGCGTGTGGGTTCGTGAATCGACGAGTCCTGGAAGGCTGTCACGGTACGTGACTTCCTAGAGCTAAGTCCATGGACGAGTAAGCGAGGTTCGCGGTCCCGACGTCAAGAGCCTGCCTCGTTTCGTCGGGCAGCCTCACCGCCCTTTTCGTCCCATTCACCCGCCACTCCCTCTCGCAGTGGCAACAGACACTCGTCCTTATGGTGTAGCTCCTCATCTGCCCGTTGCACAACCTCCGGCTGCTACTGTAGGTTGGTGGACTGCTCGCTGCCCAGCCCACCCTCGCAGTTCATCCCCGCGCAGCCGTACTTTGGGCCGCAAAGCACTCCGGGGCTTTTGCCCATATTCATTCTTGTCGTGTCACGTCACATTGGCGTGATATCAACCTCCATGCCACCGGAGCGTCGATGTTCGTGGAGGTACATAATTCGGAGGTCCGGCAGGACTTGCGCATCGCCGAACAAAACTTCTAATACATAATGAAGTGATACGAATGACCGCTAAATGAGCGTGAACGGGGAAGTCAAAAAAAAAGGCAAACTACGACGTTCCCATGGTAGCATGCTTCACATCGCTCGGGACCGGGTCGGCCCGCCGGGGAGCCTCTTAGAACCAACCGACGCCGTCGCGACTGTTTGGTTCACGATGCTCTCACACACGACGAAAGTTGAAATATCGAGTATGAGGTGTTGTGATTGTTTCAAGAGTAACATAAATACCTCCCAAGGAGAAAAAAAAGTACACTTCGCAAATCGTACAAACACCACTTTTGAACTTGAAATCGGTAAAGCATATTTCCAACGGAGAACCGTGAGTCCCCTCATTTCGCGGGAACACGATCAAGCAATTCCTTGCTGACGTGCATCCGAGGAGCAAGACGACAAGGGAAGGGGTTCGGGTGCCTAAGAATATTTTATTAATAAAATATATCCGAGGACTCGGAGGGAGAGGGGGGTCAACATGAACGCACTCGGTAATCCCGCTCGCAAACGTCGCTTTAAACGCGATATCATTACCATTCGAATCCTTGGGGAGATTGAAATCGAGTGTCGCCAGCATGGTCGCAACGGCGCTCCACATGGACCCGTCCGCAACGTGTCGGCCTATTAAAGATCGTCGATCATCATCGAGGGTCTGCGAACCCGAGGTTCCGTTTTCGAAATGAGAGCTTATTTTACCTGGACATCTTCGTCTGCCGAACCCAAATATGAACTCTGGATAGTCCCCGATTGATCTTCCTTTCACATCCAAGAATCTCTCTGGGATGAATTTCTCTGCATTTGAATAACGAACTTCGTCACGCGACATAGCCCTGCAGAAATAGTAAAGTGCTATTTCGCAAATTTCCCATCGTTTTTGAAGAACGCACATGTTTATGAGAATGTTTGCGCCTTAAGGAAAATCACATAACAAACGAATACTACATCTCACTATATGCGCCGTACCTTTTGGTATACAGTAACCTTCGTAGATGTCGTCGCACATGACTGCTTGCGGCACTGCGATGGGGTGTTGTGGCGATACACTTTAAAAATGAAAATCACTGGCACGCACGGGTTGGTGCAATTGGTCTCCATCTCATTGTTTCTCGAATGATCGCCTCGATATACAGCAACGACTGCCTATCGTCGAATTCGGGGAGTCTGCCAGTTCCGACGTTCTCGATCTCTGCTTGGGCGCGCTTCCATAAGTGTGGGTTCTCAACCATCGCAAGAGTAAATACCATCAACGTCGAGGCCGTCTGCGGACCATTCAGTTAACAAAGCGTTCTTTCGTTCGTTATAAACCCAACGCTGTTCAGTACATACAGTTTCGGCAGAGGCTGGATAGACAGTTAACTACCCGTCGTTTGCAATGTCGAAAGACCTCACCAGTAAAAGCTGTCATGGCAGCATACTTGAGAGCGGTCTCGTATGCAAAGCGATACGAGCCACTGAATTTCGCCATCCGAACGACATGATCTGACACCATTCCGGTGTTCACGTGGTCACTCGATTCCTGATCCGGTCGATGGGCCCAGTTAGTATCTTTCTTAAATAATAATAATAATCTGGAACTCCAGAAACCCACCATACGCTCCTGGGATCTCCAATACTTTGTCTCTCCAAGCGCGCGCTTCCTTCGCCCCTCTGCTAATCCACGATCCGGGAAGCCATGCAGCACTGTGCTTTCAAATTGAGCAATTATACCGATCTCATCGAAGGAGACCGGAAATATTTTTACGAAGAGTACTTTCCCGGTCGATAATCCAGAAAAGGCCAATTGAAGGTAGATGTTGATGATCGATATCATACGATTGCCTCGATGGCGCGGCTCGTAATTATACACAGAAGACATTACGACGGAAGAGGAAAACCTGGACAAATTAGATCATCAAAATGAAGTGCCAGGAACACCCGGCCAAGCCTTGAGCTAGTAGTATCTTTTCTTACTTCTGAAAGTGCAGTGGATATTCGTCCGGATCGTCAATGATGTTGCAAACAAGTTGCATGGCTCGCAGGAGCTGCATAGGCCGAAAGCTGCGCGCAGCATTGGCATTGAACGTCTGTTTAAATATTCATCGACATAGCCTCCACTGTTCGCCGTACCACAACAGGGTAAAGTTACATTCGTTCCCAAGACTGGAATGGAGCACTATCATATCATTCTCGTGTTCGTGAAAATAGAAAAAAAAAGACGTTCGATGAGAAAGAGACTCACGGGACAACGGTTGGAATGAAAGGTCTATCAGAGTGCATCCCCGATCGTTTGTCTACCAATTCCGTCGCGACAGAGGCAGAGTTCAGGACAACAGTGTCAGTATCCAACAACCGAATATACATGATATCGCCTGAAAATATTCAGCAAACGAATCCACGTCTTACATTCTATTCACCGTATGTTTTCTGCCATTCGGTATACGTCAACCATGGTCGTGAGGCATTAATCGAGAGGACATTCCCTAGGAGCGGGAACGGAGTGGGGCCAGGGGGAAGAGGGTGACGCCAGTTCAAAGTTCCGGCAGATCGCCGTTAAAGAATTCGTCGGACTATTTCCACAACAACCACTGTGAGGGATACTAGCGCCGCAAGAAGAGCGGTCGACTTGAGCCCCTTCATGTTTTTGCCGCGGATCGAGGAAGAAACCAGTAGAAACGGCGGCGATAACTTGTCGGACTGATTCTAATTCGCTTTCGGTGATGAATATGATATAGTTGTTGAAATGCCGATTGCCAGACTGTTGGCCATTAAATAGTTAACGGAGGACGGGTGGGGGATTCTCGTCCGCCCCCAGTTTCCATCGCGAATTTCGGCTCTGTGGGCTGTTTCACTTATCTCGAGAAACTTAGGCCCAGCTCCGCAAACGGGTTAAGTTTGGGTGGGAAAGTAGTTTGTGCCAAACTAACACCTCAAACACAGTGGGATAAGTCTGCAGACATACTGTGTACAATGCAACAACACATTGCGCCTGGGATTTCGGATTGGCTAATATCCTGGGATACATTTTCTAAATATAATACTTAGTCATATTCAATATTTGATAAATAATATAAACTTCGCACTTATCTAAAATATATAAAGTAAGTTAATACAGAATTTGTGCCTTATACACATTTAGAATTGGTATAATGGATATGTTAGCAAGACATATCAGGAATGCATGTCTTTGATTGGCTGATATCAATAACAGACTTAGAATAACTTATTGAAATAAAGTTAAATAACATATTTGTTATTACTTATTCTGAAAATAATATAGAAACAAATTCAATCTATTCTAAGTAAGTTTACAGTTAATATGTTGACCTTGCACACATATCTGTCATTGATTAATATTTATCTATATATTTTTATATGTATCAAATATATTCCATCAGCCAATTTGAAATTCCAAGTGCAATATGTTGTTGTATATGTCTATCAGACTTATCCCATCATGTTTGAGGTGTAATGCATCAACTCAACAAACAAGGTGGCTGTAGTTCCCACACTGTAGCAAATAGAGGTCAGTTACACATCAGGGTTTTTAATATTTTGAGGCCACCAAAATATGCATCAGAATGTAAAATGTAAATATTATACAGTGGAGTATCTCATAATGCATGACAGAGATCAGAGTCAGAGTCCATCCCCACTAAATTATATGATATATATATCATTGCATAATGCATACTGTATTTTGAGGGTTATGTATTATCATATTAGGCAAATTTTTTTGTCGAAAATTATGAGTTAGCATTCATTATTAATAAATCAAGAAAAAAAAGTTCTATGTGTTACAGCACAGTATTTTTCACCTATTTTTCCATCACTTTCTGGCCTTCTTTGGCCTATTCAATGCCCCTACACTGATGCTTTACACTTATCACACTCTATCTAACCAAGGCCCAGACTACCAACACTATCTCACATAGCCTGACACAACCTGCCCTTATCATCCAATGGCATTATCCACTCACAACTCTCCTGATCCCATCCCTGATCTACATGACCCTACTCTATCCAGTCCAATCACATAACACTCTTTGATCCTACTTCACCCAACCAATGGCACAATGCCCTCATGACCCCTTAATAACTCATCACTGCTGGTCAATAACAGTAAGCCCTCTTATCTCAGCTGTGCTGATTTTGTGCACAGAAACCTGCAAGGCTATGCCTAAGGCTATACAAACCTATGCATGGAACCTTGCTTCCTCCTGATCCTTTATTTATTCCTTTGATCTTTCATGTATTCTGCTTTTCTACTTATTTATTGAAACCCAGCACCAATGGTGTTATTCCCTCTTATCATATTTAAACTCAGGACCAATGGTATATCTAGCTTAGTGTACAAACTAGACCATATATGTACAAACAGATGTAAACCCTGGTTTAGTATATAAAGGCATGACATCCCACCAAAGAGTCCAGTTTGCTCTCTTGGTGTTTCCTCCTCAATAGGTCTACTATATCACCCTTTCAAAGTGCTTCTATACCAGGTTGCTTTGTTGTAGGGTTGACTATTGCCTATCAATGTGTACTCACCCAGTTGCCTCATTGCTACCACACAATGACCTTGATATTCTCATTGCTGACTTATTGTTATCACACAATGACCATGGTGGTTTGTTTGTTGCATTTCTTTGCCTGGTCTTTGACTGTGATACCATTCAACACTTGGACCTTTGGGCAATTGTTTCACTATGCTCAACCTAAGATGGTAGTCAAGACCTTACTGTTACAACACCAGTACTATACTTATACAAAATAGTACATTATATGTTACAACACCAGTATTATACTTATACAAAATGGTACATTACAGTTGTAGTCATTACCCTTGGAACACCTATTGGATCATTGACCCTAATGATCCTAGAATAAAACCCTCTAACTACTTAGTAAACACTCTTATTATGTATGTATAGCCATGCCATATCCATGACCATGGCCATCTTATGGCAGGGGATAAACTCAACTTCCTTAGAGAAGCAATCTATGACAGTGAGGATAGAGTTGAATCCTTGAGATAAGGGGAGATCTGTGATGAAGTCCATTGAGATGTCTTTTCAAGGTGTATTTGGTAAGTCCAGAGGGTGTAGCTTCCCTGCAGGGGCATGATTGGTCCCTCTGAAGTATGCACAGCAGTCACATCTGGATACATAATCCTTGATGAATGTAGACAGTCTAGGCTAGGTGTAACTTCATTGAATCAACTCAAGGGTCTTCTCAATTCCAGGATGACAAGCAATTGGTGTGTCATGATGTTGCCACAGTATCTCCATTTGGAGTTCATGTTTGTCCAACACACATATGCACTCATCTAAATTGATGAGGAGCCCATCCTCCTTAAAGTATATGCTGTTTCCAGTGCACAGTTTCTGTTCTTTGGCCAGGGTCATTTCCTGTCTAATCCTTTCCTTCAGGTCATCAGATTCATGCATCATATGTGTTACAACACCAGTACTATACTTATACAAAATGGTACATTATAGTTGTAGTCATTACCCTTGGAACACTTATTGGATCATAGATCCTAATGATCCTAGGATAAAACCCCCTTATCTCCAAGTACATACCCTTATTTACCTTTCCTGTACATTTCTCTTCTATTTCCTCCTTATCTAAACCTGTACACATCCTCATTGCATTCTTGTATTATCCTGGGCTCACTTGGTAGCTAGCACCTTATTTAAGATCATAGGGATATGTACAGCTTGGTCCATGCATATACTCCTTAGAGTATAAATAGTGGTTTGCATGTACCATCTACCTTAGCCTAATCCACTTGTATTCTTGTTGGCATTCAGT
>JBBPKB010000424.1:0-13341 GCA_038089035.1 Boletellus dicymbophilus
AACATCCAACTTGGGGGAGCGTACAGCCCGGAATATCATCTTGTTTTACCGTAGGGCAAATACGAATCGTTATTACAGCTCCACAAATTCGCTTTGATTGGATGCTCAATGATGGGGACTTACGGGCCACGGACTCGGAGAACAACAAAACAAGCTGTTTCAAAACGCTTTTGCGACACACCACGATCGACAGTAAGAAAAACAGCAATCCGACAAAAAAAAAAAGAGTCCGCTCTATGCTCTTCGTCTAACAAAACATTCGAGTGCGAGTTGTATGTGTGATTATTATGTGGGCAAAGGGTATGTCCTCGTCAGGTCACCAATCGTCCTCGTCAGAGAAATCGTCTATGATAGCGGGTCTGGGCTCCACGGGGGGCATATCGTTGGGGTCGATGTCGTTCGGATCCACGTTCACGTTCGCGTTCCCTTGTTGCTGCTGCTGGTCGGGAGGAGGAGGAGGAGGAGCTAACAGCTGTGCACAATCGGGCTGGCGAGACGACCGTTCTGTACGCTGCTCGTCGATCGCGAGTCCTTGTGCCATCGACATCCACATATGTAACTGCAGACTTGAAGGCGAACGAAAAAGAAAAGTCGGAGAGAGATGTCAATCAAGAAGACGGAATAGGCAGACACTCACAGGCTGTCGTCCCCAGCGCACACCTTGTCGTCCGTCTGCACGCGCAACACCTTGGCGCTCTGAGGAACGGTCCTCCCTGGTTCGGTCTCCATCAACACTTTGACGAGCTTCTGCGTGTCGACGACGCAGGGTCCAGGAAGATCTATGCTGTATCGGCTCTGCGTTACCCGTCAGAGGAGGGTCAAAGGAAGGTTAGCCACGCATATATCCACCTCACACACCTCGGCGGAGGCCAGCGGGAGCAGCTTTGAAAGCCCGGAAGGCCACGAGTCGACTTGGATTCCTGCGTGCGCAAGAACTCCGCGGGCCATTTCTTCGTCGTGCGCCAGCACGATCAACGGGATCCCGCTCTTATATACGTCGTGATCGAACAGCTTTCGCAATTTCGAATCGAGCCCTGCTCGGTCGTCCTCGACGACTTCAGAAAAGAATGGTTTCTAAGAAAAGAAATTCTCCCATTCAAAAAAAGAAGTCCAATTGGGGCGAGTTTGCACGTGGGCAAATTTAGTAGCGAGCACTAGGGACGCACCCTGGAGGAATTGGAGAGCTTCTTGCCTTTCAACTTGAAATGGACCGTCGAGCCTTCGAGTTGCTCAAAAAAGGATGGGAACAGGGCGTCGGTCCAGCCAATGTCGATCAGTTCTGGTTCCTTCAGACGGTCATCTCTGCGCCTCTTGTCGAATGTCCACTCTCCGATTACGAGCGAGACGACGCGCACGCAATCCAGCCAGGATGGCTGAAACAATCCGACTTTGCCCGGCACAAGGTCCCTGGTGAGAAGTCTACACAAGGTCCTATTACAACGTGAGTCGGCGAACAAACAAGATTCACGGCAATCACCTACCTTTGATGTTCAAAGTACGCCCGGTAGTGGACGACGTTCTGACCCGTCTGGACGTACCCTCGATTCGCCTGACTATTGTCCAGCGGTTCTTCACCACTCTCCCGCCTGTTCTTGTTCCGCGGGCGCTGCTTGTACGTGGCAACCTTGGCGGTGAGCTCGCGGGGCGAGCTGAAGTAGATGGGGGACAGCGACAGAAAGTCGGCCGACCTCCATGGTTTCCTCGGGATCTGAAGGCGGTGCCTGTGTGTAAACTCGAGCATCTGCTCGTGCGTCATCAGCAGGTAAGAAGCACCAGAAGGGAGGATTCCTGCGGGTTCCACGAATCAACGACCGAACGAACGCGCGTGGCTCGCGTTGCGCGTACCCAAGACGAGTTCTACCGGCGAGTCCTTCCCCCCTGGTCGGAAGATCTTGAGCTCTGTGTTTATGATAGCTTCGGTGGTTGGTTTGTCGTCGTACATCTTGAACCTAAAAGATCTGGATTAGGAGGAAGCAGAGGGCCGCCCGAGCGATGGCACTCGCCATCCGTTTGAGTGAGCCCTATAGCCCGTTATCTGGTAGAACTCGGTTTCAGGGCGTGTTTCTGTGGACATGGTGCCAAGCTACAACGTGATGGGATATGCAGTGGGACTGAGTTACGTCATAACGTTCTGTAGCCTAAGTAAAGTACATCCAAAAGCTAATACCCTGTTCATCATGACGGAACCGCATCTCCGTCGTGTCCCGGTTGTTCAGATGGCGCTGTTTCGTCAGCAACAACACCGTCCACTTGCGTAGGCACGACTTTGGCATTTTTGCCTTTTCCCGGCGGCGGAGGATGGTACACTTTTTCCTAAGGCCAGATTAGCTCACGATCCAACTAGAACCAATCACGATCTACCTTTTTCTTCTTGGGCTCCTTCTTTGCGTTTGGATCCGGGTACGCGAGCTGTTCGATCTTTTGCCACTCCTCGTTCGCAAGGAACGCCGCTCGTATTGGCTCCAGCAGGCTGATGATTGCGTCGCGCACGCTCGCCTTGAGATCGCCTGGATGTATCCTCTTCGCCGCGAAGTCATCCTCCAGTTCCTGATAAGTTTGGTAGTGGCTCGGTCCTCCGCCCTTCTCCCGCGTGATCGTAAACACCGTTCCGTCTGGCGCGTCCTCTGACGCAAACGGCTTTTGAGATCCCGTCGACTCCTCTCCTTCTTCCTTGTCCTCGCCTGTATCGCCCCGTAATCTCTCCAAGCGTAGTTCGCTTATGGGTATCAAAACTGCCTTGATGAATGCGAGTAGCCCATTCTCCGTCACGTTCCCTTCCTCGCAAAACGCCTTCTTGATCTTTCTCTTCACAGCTTCAGGCGTGTCCAAAAAGTCTATTTTCGAATCTGGGTCCGAAGACGACATCTTGCCCCCCATCAGACCAGGTACCATGGTATTCATCAGATGGGCCCGCTTGGCGTAGCCCAACCTTGGCAAGTACAGTTCGGCGTAGGTGAAAATCTTGCGCTGCCCGAAGAGATCAGATCCAAGAATCGGACGACGCGCCGCAGAAACGCACCTGGTCTGCGCCACCGAATTGAAAATCGACGCCCAAGTATTGCTCGTCGAGCGCTTGCAGCCCGGGGTAAATCAATCCACTCAACAGAGGGCTCTCGACCTGTTTCACGACTTCAGATCCCGCTTTTTTTGCGTCGTGTTCCGTCACGATGGTGCAAAGCTTATAGTTATCTAAATTGTACTCTCTCGAGAGTTGGTAATCGGAGCCTTGTACGAACGTCAGCTTCGACGTCGGTATGCCGAGCGAGGAAAAGACGGCTCGTAAAATGAATTCGTAGTATTTCGTCCTGTAGGCGACGAGGTCTAGGGGTGCCTTGAGATTATCGAGGAATGCGTGCACGTCTTGGATCCGGATGGTCAGAGACCAGGGTTTTCTTTATGTGCTAATGTTTGTGACGTACCTGCGAGGAGAACCTTTACTTCTACGCCTGCTCTAAGGAAATCTGCGATCTTAGTCAAGGGAACAAAGTATCCGATGTGCGCTACACGGGGATGTTGAGTCCTCGGCCAGGATATTGGACGACGATAAAAGCTTACGACGCCCGGTTGGCGTAGTTCCTATCACATGTCCGGAGAGTCGTTCTCGTTTGTTCGAGGGTATAAAGTAATGTGCGTACCCCAGTAGCATTTTGGTGATCTGCCCTCGGCGAGGATACCCTTGATGATATCGCCACCGAGAACTTCTTGAAGTCGGCGTGTGATCAGGCCGTACCTTTTCTCTGCCCGTTCCTCTGATGCCATGTCGAGTCAAAGAGGGTGTGTACAGCCACGCGCTACAATCTAACACCATAGTGGTCGAAGCAAGAATCATGTGACTAACTTGTGATATTCACCAATTCTGGTCGACTAAATGATAGAGACGATCATCGCTGGTGTAGTGAAGTCGACACAGATCTTCCACAGCGAAGCCGATCTATGAACGGACTCTTTCAGACCTGTTTTCTTTTCCATCGTTCCTTTCGTCCACCTGTTAACCACCACCTGGTCAGTTACTTACAAACAGGTCCGCCCGCCCTTTGCCAACTCTTGAGTAACAGACGGCGCTTATCGCACGGTAGATATCGTTGACCACTCCTCAGCCCCCCCCCCACTGTGACTCACAGTGTGCGTGAGCTCACTACCCAAAGGGCTTAGTATTAAAAGTACGCAGAGCTGTGTCTCCTCCTCCTCCCCAGCCCTCAAAATCATAGCGGGTCTGATCCGGTTCCTTTCGCTTCTCTCATAGCACACGCCCCCGCCGCCTCCCGTGACGGCTGTCACATCGACTTTTCCGACTTGCATCCGCACACGCCGGGTAAACACTGGTTTGGAAAGAGGAAACGAAGTTTTGCCTCCATTCGACCAGTCGTATCGGAACTACCGACTATCGTCGCCCAGTCCGGCGACTAAAAAGGCTACAAAAGCTGTCTGTGCCATCGATGAGCGTTTAGCTTCAAGGCAGTCTGATCTTTATCATAACCTCTTCGATCAGATATTATCTGTTTTTTTTTTCCGAGCACCGCGGCTCGAATTGCCGTCTTCATTCTCTGTGGCATATCACAGATCCGAACGCCGGACTTTTTGAAACCGATGTACCACAGGCCTACATTATTCGTGATCAATGGAAGGCCTATCAACCAACGCGAAAAAAAAAGGTGAAGAAAAAATCATACAATGCTATTTGACACACTTATCATCATCATGTGACCCACGACTGACGGCATCAATCATAGTCTAAATTATGGTCATACATGTACAAGACTACCATGGCACTTTCTCGCAAGTCCTGTACACAAAGCATCGAGACTGAAGGAAGCGCGTTGGACTACGCAAGAGGACAGTCGCTGATCTATCAATCTTCTTACAGTGTCAATAGGGAGAATCAAGGTAGAAATCGGGGGTGCCAGTTTTGAGGGGCCTCGGTCTTGTCGAAGTTCCGGCAGTTTTGGAAATAGTTTTGAGCGACGAATCCAACACCAACCCACTGGTCTGAGTCTAGATATTACACGACCCGTCTGGCCAGCTGACATCTGCCAGTATCCACACCATTCAGTTGTATCTACCTGTCTAAGGTCGTTTTTTTTTTTCATCTAGGATCATTTATAATTACATATACGCGGACATAAAAATGCCAAGCCGCGAACAGTCCTGCTGAGCCCACCGCTCGGAGCCCAGCTTCCCGCACTTGGAAGACAGGTCAAATTCAAACGCTGACAAGCATTCAACAAAGATTGGAAATCGGAAGACAGCACAAAGAAGCCAGGTGTGTTCATGTAAATCTTATGTATATCAAAATCTATCGCAAAAGCGTTACTTCAACATCCTGATCAGTTATTTCATCCGCTGCCACTACAATGAGTTAAATCTCCCAACATGCCGCACTGCCCAAAAATTCGAAAACCACTCGAAAACCAGGTAAGTCAAAGTACAAATCTGTGCCAAAACCATTTCCGAAACCACCGTCAAAACCGCCCCGGTCGTTTCTACTTCGATTCTCCCTAAATGCTGTCCCACGATAACCTCGAAAAACGGTGACTCAGTGCGTCCGAGTTTGTCTTAAACATGTGGTAAAAAAAAAAAGCGTCCCGAATGCTTTAATTCCGCATGTCTCTTGAAGAGGCTTGCGCGTCGAAATCGGGGTATCCAACGTCGACGTACGCGCGCATCTGCTTGCCGTATCTAATCGTTAACCATACCAACCTGTCGTGCGCGTCAACACAACGCACTCGTGCGTAAACGATAACACAAGGCCACGTACAAATATCCAAACAAGGCAAAGATGGCAGAGATGCCGTCGGTCGCGAAGGCACCGATGGCCTCAACCGAAGGTATCAACAACGCACACGCTGGGGAGAGCAATACCGATCGCAATGCTCTGCAGAACGATGGTACGACTAACTGGAAATCATTAAAACTAGAGATGGACATACGCAAGAGCGGCCATGACTTCTGCGCTCCTAAATGGAACGATGTCGACCATATATGCCCCAATCGGTGTGAGAACCATATTCACCTATCAGATGAATGTGTTCATATCAATCAAAGAGATGAAGCTGGCATCCAGGAAGCGACTCACACCGAGGCCGTTGCAAAACAGACAGAAAAGGCTGATCACTAGGCCTACGGTCCCTTCGATGTATGTCGTGGCTAAGCCTGCCAGCGTGACAGAAACAGGTGTGAGTAAAAGCCCTCCAATCCACGTCGCACGGAGGCGGTCTTCCGGGATCCAGCCCCCCTTACGCTCTTCTTTTGCACGTCGCACAATTCTATCGGACATATGCCCGGCAACAAGGGCCCCCACTGTACACAGGTAAGTGGTTTTACGTCCCGCAGTGCCGAAATGACATACAGCAGCTGCCAATACCACTTGGTAGGAAAAAGACTCCTATTAGACCTTCACTTGTAATTCCGTATTTTGCGCCCTTTAAAATATTGCGGGTCCGTAAAGCGAACCCAAAACAGCCATTTGGACACGTACGACGGTATACGCGATAGGTGTTGCGAGTGCTGTTCACCAAAAATAGGTGAATAAGTGATAAGCCGCATGCCCGCCAACGAGACGCACTATAATCCGTTAAGAGCGCGAACGTGTTTGCCAATGTCTACATTTTCAAAGACCACGTTCAGATAATGGATATTAAATCAAAGATGATACGCACGACTGCCAGAATATTGGGACTCCTCAGGAACGTTAGGCACCGGAATGGATTGACCCAAATAAGCCACTTCTTGGGGCCCCGCAATTTCTCGATGCCGCGTGTGCCCGGATGTGCTGTTTCAGGAAACAGGACAATAAGCAGCAACAACTGAATTACACTCCACACGCCCAGTGCAGCCTGGAAAGCGCGCCAAGACCAGTACTGAGCCCAAACACCTATTCAAGATTGTCCGCTAGTATGAACATCAATCACAGATGGAGTGACGATGAGTCACCTCCGAGCGTCGGCGAGACCGCGAGACCGAATATAGTGGCCTACGGAAGTTGAATGCACTAGTAACACCATCAACAAGCTGGGACTGCAAAGTGGACTCACCACGAGAAACGCACCCATGGCTGTACCACGTTCCTCTACTCTGTAAATGTCCCCGATTGTCGCCGCTCCGAGCGCATAACCGTCACAACAACCAAACGTTTGTACGAAACGCCAAAGGAGCAGGCCGGGTATGTTGGCAGATGCCGCAGTAGCAAAACTACCGAGAATTGTCAAGGCCATTCCGCAAATGTATATCACCCGTCGACCGTCTCACGGTGAGAAATCAAGAGACGAGGTGAGTAAACGAGAGGTTTGCGAGTTGAGGGAAGAGACTTACAGAACGAAGAGTATGCAGACCAAAACATGACACCGATGGAACTTGACAACACCGTCAAGCTTAGACTGAGACTGGAAACAAACTGTGCATTACTGTGAATACGGGGCAGGATGGGATACGAACCTGACAACCGCGGGGGTGGAATGGAGGTCTTTGGAGATTTGTGGAATAGACGGGATAAAGCACCCGCTGACGAACACTGGACGGACATTGCGGGTGAATACGGATAGATTGAAAAGCAAGACACACACTTGGAACGAGTCCGGTGAGAGACACTATGGCGAGGATGACGCGCTTCCGTTTGCTGGAGAAACGACAGTAGACGTCCTCGGAAGGGAGCGCAAGGGTCTGTGACGTGTCTGCATCGGGGTGGTCCTGGGCGAGCAGAGGACTCTGCTCAGTTGGCATGACAGATTTGAGCAGAGGTCACCGGGCCTGATTATCATGATAATCGAAAAAACTTATGTAAACGCTCGCAGGGTCCTTCACACCGCAAGCATACTCAGATTCGTAGTCCCAGCGAAAACGATATATACTACGTGACAAGAAAGACGTTGGTGCAAGCAGCTCCGGTGAGGAAAAAATTACAGGACTCAGTCCGATTCGGTCGACGATGCTGTCGGAGATCAGCCCGTCGATTAGGATTCTCATTAGCAAAATTATTGTACATTATTTACACTTCCCTATTTGGGCAGTGTTGACTGCTGCACACTCTTTCCTCCAGTTCGACTGGAGGTAAGCCACCTTACATTTGTCTACACATTCGTTACTTACTCTGCCTAGTATTCATTCCTTACCTCTAGGTCGTGTGCCTCTCACAGATGCTACCCGCCGTTCTCCAAGTCAACGTTGTACGGGTAGATATAACCCTCTGAGGAGATCACCATCGCTTGCGGAAGGGTACTGCATACGGAAAGGACTCAAAACCAACCTTCGAACTCGTTCAGCAATCAGACCGAAACCGCGAGGCATAAGGCAGCACCCACCCACTCAAGCCAACGATACACCGCGTCCCGTCCTTCAGCAGCCTCAAAAACGCAAAATCACGCACAAAGCTCTATGAGCTCCATAAGCATGTTGGAAAGGTATCTGCCCGCGGACGATGAGATCAACTTGGTCAGCTGCAACGACCGCCGCCCGAGGCACCGACGACACGCTGTTGCCTTTCTTGCGCTCGTCCAAGAGCGACTCATAGTTGCGCATCCAACCATGGCACGGCATGGCCCGGACGCTGTGCAAAATGACCATCGCTCCTGATCGTTACGTCGATGACGGAAACTTTCATTTCGCCACCTAGCGACCCAGCGGCACGGAACTGCAGAATGCGACACACCTCGTGACAAACACAGCCAAAACGAGAACACGTCCCTCTTCCGCGCGATTGAAACAGGATCAGCGCGTCGACCCCCGTGATGACAAGGGATCAGAGTGTTCATAGCAGGATTAGATGCACGCCTTTGTGGTCCCCAGACCGCGACAGGCTGAGTCATGTCATAGAGCTACTCGACTTACCTCAGCTATGTGGAGATTTTATGTCCATGGTTACCTTGATCGCCTTACTCACTGTGGACGATAGAGGCTAGTCGACCAACGCGGACGTCTCGCCGTTGAATATAATACATGACTGATCCGTTATTGTACCACGGGGATAACATCGCAATGGTTTCGGTTCGCGGGGGTCCACTGGCGGAGAAACTTGAGCGTAACATCTGCCATCAGCACACCAGCAAACCCAGCTCAGATGCCACATCCTCGACTGCCCACCACATTCATCCAAATCTCCTACGCGTAGACGAAGCGAGCTCCAGGACAGACCCCCACGCCGCCTTGGTGACTTCTCCGGTATCGCCATGTGGCTCGCCTTCCGCAGAGATTTGTAGTGAGAACTGCACAACCATTTGGATACAGTTTCATTGCATACAAAGATGTGCATGTACTGAGGTCCGACCTAATAAAAATGCTACCTCCTCGGCCCGGGACGTTTTCGACGTAATCGATTCTGATTGGTTGTCTGGTCACGCCATCACACCAATTAATTTTTTTTTTCAAGTTTAAAAGGGAAAGTCTCGTCATAAACCTGGTTTACCATGGCTTTCAACGTCACGGCAGCAGCAGCTGTTCACCAGGCTGCCCACGATCTCTATGCCAACATCGACCTATCCAAGCTCAGCTGGTTGGAGCAGCTGTGGGCTGCGTGGTACACCTGGATCGACAACCCCATCATTGCTACTGGTCTTATGAGTTTCTTGATGCACGAAGTAGGTGACACGCATGGCGCGTGAATATGTCTTCTAACGCGCTGTTCACTCCAAGATTGTTTACTTTGGACGTTGTGTTCCCTGGATCATTATCGACGCTATTCCATACTTTAGAAAGTGGAAACTTCAACCCAACAAAGTTCCAACCCCCGCGGAACAGTGGGAGTGTTCCAAACAGGTTCTCTTTTCTCATTTCACCATCGAATTGCCTGCCGTGAGTTACATCCGCGGCTTACTTCCTTTGTGCAGCATCCCTGACAGGATGTATGTAGATTTGGTTGTTCCATCCTATGGCGGAATCGTTTGGCATGCAAACCTACCAAGTTCCCTTTCCATCCTGGAAGACCATGTTTCCGCAAATAGCACTTTTCTTCGTGTTTGAGGACATGTTTCATTACTTTGGTACGTTCAAGTGGGTTTTCCTCTGCTCGCTCCTTCTTACAACCCAGCCCAGCCCACCAAGCCCTCCATTGGGGACCACTGTACAAGCATATTCACAAGCTTCATCACAAGTATGCAGCACCATTCGGTCTCGCCGCCGAGTATGCGCATCCTGCGGAGGTGTTTATCCTTGGTACTGGTACAATTGCCGGTCCTATCCTTTACTGCTACTTTTCCCGCAACCTCCACATCTTGACCGTTTATATTTGGATCACGCTCCGCCTATTCCAAGCCATAGATGCTCACAGTGGTTACGGTTGGTATTGCAAGTCGTTTGGGGTGCATTGGCTTAGTTCGTTCCCTCTAGATTTCCCTTGGTCGTTGTGTCACATTCTTCCCTTCTGGTCGGGGGCTGAACACCACGATTTCCACCACATGGCGTTCGTGAACAATTACTCGACTTCGTTCAGGTGGTGCGATCGCCTGTTTGGCACGGACGACAAGTACCAGGAGTACCGTCGGCGTATGGCCGCTAACCGGGCTGCGAATAAGGGCAAAAGCAAGGCGGAGCAGGATGCCGCTGAGCGTCGACTCATCGCGGAGATGGAGGCAGAGGGCGAGCGTCTCGAAGCTATCGCTGAGGGAGTTATTCAAGCAGACAAGACGGCCAAGGTGCAATAGAATAGCTAATACAAACAAGTAGTACAACACCGCATAATTATATTCTTTGTGTCTAATATGCTCCCTCCCGAGACACTGGAGCTCGTCCTCGGCCACATTTCGCGCGACGAGCTCGCCCCAATCCTGACGGTCAATTCTGTTTTCCACCAGGTCGTCGCTCGCGTGCTGTACCGTGCGCTCATCGACATCCCGCCGAAGCGGGCACTGCGCCTCGTCAAAACGCTCGCCCGCAACGATCTCTATCCTCCATTCGTCCGTCGATTCGACCTGGAGTGGGCCGAGAACATCCTCACGGCAAACTTTCTTCGCCTTCTCCACCGCGCCCTCAAGCGACTCAGCAACCTGACCCACCTCGGCCTCGAATTCTCCGCCCTCGATATCACCGCGAACCTCGCATGGATCCTCCAAGGATGCTCCTTCTCCCTCAAGGTATTCGCCACCTCGATGCGCTGCGAACCCCCCCTCGCCCGCTTCTTCGAGACCCAACACAACCTCGTCGAGATCTGTCTCAGAGGTTTCAACCCCGTGCACTCCTTCCCCCTCCCGTCCGAAGCCCTCCCGCGCCTCAAGCACTTCCGCACCGTCCTCTCCTCCCCGCACATCACCGCCGACTTTGTCCGCGGCCGCCCCATCGAGAGCGTCTCCATGTCGCTCTACCCGGGCGACACCACCACCTCGCTCGACGCGCTCCTCCTCTCGACGCGCCCACTGCGTCGGCTCACCGTGATGTCGTTTGATATCGGATCGCCCGCAGCGCTCATCACCGAGATCTCGACCCGTCTGCCCACACTCGAAGCTCTGCACGTGGTCGTCTTCGCTCGACAGTATCCTCATGCAAGTCGTCCCCCCCCCCTCCTCCTCCTTTTTTTTTTGGTTGTAGCTTATTAAATTTCTGATTCGAGTATGTAGAAGCTACTCCTCGAGACGGCGCCCTCGTTGAGCCACTTTAAAGCGCTACGATACCTCACGTTCATGGCCCCCGGCTCGCTCTCGTCCGAGTCCGAGTCCGAGATCGCGATATCGTGGCACAAGGCGTGTCCGACGCTCAAGACGATCATTCTTCCCAAAGGGGTCGTGTGGGGGTACATCGACGGACGGTGGGTGTCGTTGCAGGACGGGTCGTGAAAAAGAAACTTCCCCCCTTTCCGGGGGATTTCATATGACCGAGCGCGGGTTGTATTTCGTATTCGGTTGTGGGGGTGGGGTCCTTCTCCCTCACGTTTGGCGTGACGAACGACATGATGTTTGTCTCCGGATGATCGTGGGGCGTGCTAGATCTTAGATATGTGACGTACGTGTAATGTGTGTGTTCTTGTATACCCTCTTTCTTATTTATGGCTCGTATCATATTCATATGACTGTGTGCGACACTGTTTTTTTTTTTTTTTTGGGAGGGGGGGTAGAACCCACACATCTCGATCAACTGGTCCCACAATGAAAGCGCCGGGGTCGCTCGATCGACCGTCGAAGCACTGTTCGGCGATAGACGAGTTGTCCGATGAACTCATACTTGGCATTTCTTAACCTGAACCGTCAAAGCTTTCAACTTTGCCTCTCCCTCCGCCGGCTCCGTGAAATGTCGTAGCTCCATCCCCGAGGAACGCAGTGTCTCTCCATCGAGGGAGTTGGCGTGTCCGTAAGTGCTGACACTGCCGCACGCTGGAGCGACGCTCATAGACAACCACTGACTCGCTGGCAGAAAGACGGGGCCGAACTATTGCCAGGAAGCGAACGACGATTCGCAAAAGAAAAACCAATATATATATAAGTATCGCGTGTTAGCTCAGGATCGTCCACAGCACAGTAGAGTGTGCATGTTAGGGAATCGTTTGCACTACCAGTAAGTGAGTCCTGGTCTCGACAATGAAAACTCAGTGGGACTGGTTTCTGTCTCGTGACGATGCTGGCGATCTATCTTTTTTCTTTTTCTTCTTTTTTTGATCAGGTTTGGCGTTCCTCGAAGACCTTCTTTCGGTGAAAGAGAACGGTTATAGTCCAACTGGCACAGAAAAATTCGATGGCATGGCGAAAGTCGGCACTCGATACCGGAATCTCTCTCGCAGATAACACAAGTCAAGCCCGGCTGATTTTTCGTTCGTTTCAAAAGTCTTAACCCACGTCTTAGTAAGTACTTAAATAGCGTCTGATCGCGTCGTGTACCTTCTCGTTCGCGGTGCGACTAGTAGCGTCACAATCTTGAACTCGAAATCTTTTGGTAGTCCGCTGGTCGTCTCGGAGCCCCTGAGACCAGAGGACCAGGGCCTTGGCGGTCTGGCATTGTCAGTTGGTGCCCGCCCGCCGCTCTCGTCCATCCGTGATGCCCAAAAGCGTCGAGACTCTTACACAGTCGAAGACGACTGAATATCTTTTTAAGTTCTACGCCTTCCTGAAATCGCCCAGTTTCGGACAAACCCGTCTACAAGAGTGTCTTTTCGGAAATGCTCGGCGCTTAAAAAATAACAATGGAGTCAAAGTAAAATGGTATGTACGTACCGCTCGATTCCTTTTCTTTATTTTTATTTTTATTTTGAGGGAGGTTTCTGTAAGTCGGAGCTTCTCACCAGTACAGTTGTTTCTTATTGACCATCCGATTGGCGTTGCCGTTTCTTCTGTGGGATCTTCAACTGGAGGATCATACGTATACGACTCTCATCATCAAAATTATTGGATGACGAGGTTCGGAGAAATAAGGTTGGAAATTTTTTTTTTCAAT
>JBBPKB010000425.1:0-13339 GCA_038089035.1 Boletellus dicymbophilus
GACGTTCGAGGTCTCGCGCCAATCGACGTCTTCTAGTGGACCTATGAAGGCACCTTCTCGGCGGAGTGGCTTAGTGCGGCGAAAGTCAACAATAATGTCGCCTCTTTGGTCGCGAACAACCGACTGGAAGCTGGGACTATCGGGGGAGTGGATGGTAATGGTCCTTGGTCCCCCGGGGAACGACACGAACGCGGACCGGCGGGAAGTGGTGCGTCGTGGAGGAGAGGAGAGTTCGGCCGGTGAAAGAAGGTCCTGGGGCTGCTGGGCAGGGCGGGTGGGCACATGAAGGACCGGCGGTCCAGATTCCAACAGAGAGCGGACAGCGGCGAGCAAGTTCACAGTCTCCGTCCGCTGCCGTTCTACCTGCGCGGCAAAGGCATCATTGCGTACGGCGAGCCGCGAGGCACCGTCCTTGATGGTTTCGTTCTGGGCTTCGAAGACCGCGAGCTGCGCCTCGCACCTGGCGACTTTGTATGTGAGAGAACTGACTTCTTGGCGCAGAATCCTGTCGCCGCGTTAGTCGGACGCGGAAAGGAAAGAAATAGGACGCACTGCACGAGGTTGTTACTGCTGTCGGTGGGCACTCGGATCGCTGGTGGTTTGCGGTCCAGTCTGGCTATGGCCGCGTCAATCTCGTCCTTAGCGGCATCCATGTCAGGAATCCGATCATTGTCTAATACTTGTCTGAGATGCTTCAAGAACGCGACGCTGTCCTCGTGCGCGTTTGCACTAGTAGTAGCCATGGTCGTGGTGATAAGAAAAGGCGTGTTATGAGGGAGGGGAATGAGAGAGGTCGTTCAAAAAGGCTGTTATGTGGAACGGTGGGAACTGTGGAGCCCGTAGGATGGCGTGCAATTGTATTCTGGGGATTCAACAATGGCAGATTTTCGCGCGAGAGGAGGTGGAGGTGGGTGTTCCTGGTTTGTGGTCTTATAACCACTCCCCCACTAATTTATATGATGGCATGATCCGTGACGTGGATCGCCCACAGCCTGCTATAACATCCTCCCCCCCCTTCCAAAGCGGTGAGACGCTTGGACACTTATTCGTACCTGCGGTTCAAACGCTTTGACGACAACACTTTCCCAGAATAATCAATCGTGTGCGTCGGCTCACCTCTGGAAGGGCAGGGTGGCCACGGCAGAGGAGGCCCGCGCATGTCAACAGTGTCAACGTTTGGACATGCTTTGATGCTCACAACGCGGGTCCAAGCGGGCTGAATAACGCAACTCCGAGGGATCTCATTATTTGGAGATAGCTTCGTATCTCGAACTGCAGTGTGATCAATGCGTGTACATGATGTAAGCATTTTCCGTCAACGAGAACTTACTACAGGTAGTCGATGTCGTACTGCAGCCAGTAGCAACGGAACCAGTATAATATGCCTTGGCAGCAGTACAAGTCGTGGCTGCTGTGAAAAAAAAGAGACTCCGCTTGGTGTATGGTGCGGCCAGTTCTAATTGTTTTCTCCGATCGGCGTGATCTCCGGGTCCGAGGCGGGCCCTACACCGTGATTCCTCGTTTCTATTGTCCTCTTCGAAAGTTCATCGTTATTGTAGTAAACTCCAAGAATGTCATCTTGCACAACTACAGTGGTATGCACGCATTCCACGATGGAAAGTTGAACCTCCGAACGTCACCACACTCCAGCACTACGGATTGGCAGACTCTAGCTTCCGGGTCGCGCTACGCAAACTCAACGTTTTTCAACCAATGATATACACTGGATATCAAATCGAATATGACGTACCATGCATAGTTTCGACCTCAAATTCGCTCGGATCTCATCACACCGAGCTTTGCGGCGCCGTGTGTGTACACGTGCATCACTCTGTTACAAGGTATGTACGTTATTTGCGCAGTATATTATAATTAAAGCTTTCCGCCGGATAGTATCCGGCGCCTGAGCTCGAACGACTGATCATGTGCATGAGGTTTGTTCGGGTTTGCCTCACGACGAACCGAGTCTCAGACTCTCAGACTAGAACTATGTAGTTCTAGAGCTCTGCCAAAATCTCCCAAAAATGTCGGCGTTTGGCCTAAGCGACGAGGACGGCCTCACGTACACCGCAACCGGTCACAACGTAGTAGGTTCGAGACAACAAATTCCAATATTAGTAGTGGTCGGACTAAATCCAAAAGTCTTGCATCTGCGAGCCGCGCGTACGACGAGTACAACGCTAATACGCTCTCGACATTACCTCTGGTGCATTCCGACTAACTCGTCCGCGCCCCCTGCAAGCACGATGAGAGCTGTGTAGGTCAAGTTAACTTAACACGCTGTTTTTGCTGCATGTCTTTGCGCCACTTGCTCGTAGTCGTCCCCCCATGACTAGTTGTTATGAGGGCCGGCGAACTAAAAGAAAGCGGAAGCGCTTTACCAGTGGAAAGTGATTTTCTTGATGTAATAAAGGGCGAGAACGATACAGCTCGAAGCTGGCTTTGAACATGCAAATCTACGTATTGCAGCCCTCACATTGAAACTAGTGTTTGACCAAGTCAAAAAGACCATAAAAAAACGAAACGAGGTTAAAAACTGCCGGTAGCTAACTGTCAATCCAACTCCTGTTAGTGTTCGCCTTCCCCAAGTCGATTAGCAGATGGGAAGCAACATGTAAGCAAATGCCTCCAAAGGTGCGTGGCCGAAAGAACTTCCTCGGTAAATGATCCCGGAGACGATGGAAGAGAATCGGGATCCGAGTAAGAGAAGGAGCGCATGCTTGAAGCAACGCCGTGAAGATCGACGCCGATCTCGTCATTCTGCTGCAAGAGAGAAATAGCAATGTTCGCCCGGCACGAAAGGCCTCACAGAGGATCGTATGACATGCAGTGATGTGGATTTTCGCGAGACAAGGTGTACAGTAGGTCTCTGGGCGGTTTATAAAGGAGTTTGACTTGTTAGTGTGCATTCGAAGATCTCATACATCCTCGAGAGGAACTTATAACGGCAGCCTACGTCAAGTCATCCGGAAAGAAACTGTTCGAATCTGACCTGGAATAACATATCGCGTGCTGAAGTATCATGTACATGTACATCAATACTGCATCGATCGACCTCGCATGCTTTCAAAGGCATTATCAAGTAAGCGACTCGTCGGGGGACAGATGATCGTCGGTGTATCCTCGAGCGATGCCAGTACGTCCCTCTTCCAATATGCTCGGTGCATCCTCGCCCAGCCTCGTTTCCAATCCACGGAACGATCGGGATTGCAGGTACACAGCTTTTTGTTTTAAGCAGACAGATAATGCAAAAATGCATCAAGGACTTGCTTTGTTAGCACTATAGAAACAACGTTACCTGCGGCACTCTCCCGGAGCACTGTCATTGTCCCGTCTTGGTTCCGGAGAGCGACTGCATTCGGGGACGACGTGTCCGTACCACCGTCAGGAGGTTCAGGAGCCCGGGCTGTAAGTAAAAAAAAATTGACGTTTGGAGTTCTTGTATTCTGAAGAGCTGTCCTTATCTTACCACCGAATCGTCGAACGTGTCGGTATTTCCCGGTGACAAACGAAAACGTCGGTTGATCCGGGTCTCGGTTTTCCTCTCCCTCGTTTGAAGTGCTCTTGCCATCTGTTCAGAATGGCTGTGGGTTAGAGAGCTCCCGTCATCATCGATAATGATAAAGGAATAATCGACCATATTCAGTCAGCAGTTGTCCAAAGTCCAGCACATAACGACCACTCCATGTACCCTCTGGTTGTAGAGCAACTTCCAGTTCATACGGCGTGATTATCGGCCTATAAAACTCCTGCACGACGACAGGCCTTTTGGGTTAAGAGAACAGTACATGACTCCTTCGGACATACTTTTGATTCGATGACACTGTTCTCCGGGCACGCCGCCAGAACGAAGCACTCGATCTCCATGAAGTTGCCCAATTTGGCAGGATTGAGCTTTCCGACGCTGATCGTATAGCTTTTCTTTTGCGCTTTCGCGAGAATCTTGCGGAGGTGGGATATGACGGGCAGATAAGATGCTACGGGGAGTGGCATCAAAAAAGTGAAGAATTTCGAGATGACATACGTGCTGACCAACACCAAGCGTGCCCACGAGGATACCAAACACGTCGGCGTCGCGCGCTTTCTGGACAGTGGCGAAGCGCCGCATGAGTAACCTATTCGTTCGCTCGGATTCGAGTCGAGAAGATTTAGTGGTAGGGTTGTACGAATAAACCTGTGCGAGTCGAAGTCAAAAAGGGGTATTCAAGTCGACAATCGACCACAGGCTCACTTGACTCAAGGAACGAGTCATGAGTAGATTCGTGAGGGTAAGGCTCTCTTCGCCGATATACAGGATGACGGTTACTGTATTTTCCTTCTTGGAAACGTCATTCGATGATGTTGTGGCTTGGCTGTCGTCGGCGGACGGTTTGTCGACCCAAGTCGGTATTTCATTATACAATACAGACAAGCCAGTTTCATCTCGAAGTTGCCCCACGATATCGGCTGTTAATTGACCGTTAGACAACTCCGATTGCAGAGATTCTACAAACGCACCGATTCGATACGTATACCCCACATCATGCCGTACGAGAACAGACCTGCCCGTTGTTTCACTCGCCTCCTGAGGAACATTCGAGAGGACCTTGCTGAGCTCTCGGACGCAATCTTCGACGTCGATTGGTTTGCGACCAAAGACATAGACGACGGGCAGTCTCGATGTTCTGTCCCGGCCCCATCAGCTCGAACGCTGAGGCAAGGAAAAACGTGAGCCCTACTTGCTCATGCATGCGTGGCCGTAGTGAACCATCAGGTCGGAATCAACATGCTGGGCAGCAACCTCGTCGACGCAGCAGCTGCAATGTTTATGGTCGTGAGTGTGAAACGTGACAACAAAAGATGATGAGTCTCACTTGCCGTAAGACGTGTCCGCCAAAACGTACAGGTCGTGTCCCTGCCCCACGCTCCGCTTGAGCAGACGATAGACTGGAACAGCGTCGTGCAAGAGTTCGTCCGGGAACTGGAGTGCCACCTGCCAAGCGAAGAATGTTTAGAAGACACCTCCGACGAGAGAGAAGGTCTGGCCCAGGCTGACCCTCTTGAAATCTCCTTTGACGATGATGTCTGCCGTCCTGCTGATCTCGTAAAAGTCGGCGATACTCGAGGATTCTGGGCGCTGTGCGGACAGACTGGATGCAACATCGATCGAGCGCGCAATTACCTCTTCCCCAGAGGCCGAGAATGCGACTGTCGATGTTTCTGCCGGCATCATTCAACCAAGTTGACCGCAGCTGAGTCTAGTCTTAAAGTAAGGTTGCAACATTTACATTCAAGTTCATTATTCGGGGTATTGAACGCCGTAGACTTTGATGCTGCTCGTGCACCCACGAAAACCGTGAGCTATCGTATGAGACAAGATCCGTAGTACGATACACGCGACAGCGCTACACAAGATCAATCAAGTGCAACACGACCCCGAAGATATGCACGACCAGTCTCTCCTACTATTAATACTAATATTCTGCGCACGTTTACTGGTCCGGATGGCTGTTCATATAGCGGAGAAGACAAGAAAACTTACAGTGAGCAAGAAAGTAAAACCTTCAGAGCCTAAGTCACCATTGTCAAAAATTAAGAGGAACTCAATATCACTGTCAAGCTACCACGTAACACCAAGCTTCTATAGGAGTATTAGAACGATGGGTGTACATAGAATACCGATCGGACGGAATAACTTACGACGTCCCTGTAGTGAAACAGCTGAGATTTATCAGTGGCAGAGGGCATTTGGTTCGCTGGAATGTTTAACACTCAGACTCGTGTGGCCACCAACCGTTTTGCCGACGAACCCAACCGCCAGCTGGAATACCGTTGTGACCGAGAGCAAATGTCGATTTGAAGTTGGGGCTGTACGGCAGAGACCCATGTCACTAGAGTGAAGGTGATTTGAAGAATCCTACCCAGAGAATCGCCAAAAAGCTACTTGGTGGAGAGCGCCGTTAGCGATCTGTTTTTCTTTGGCCTCTTTGTCATATGCCTACAAGAACGAACGCTCGAGGTTCAGGAAGTTCACCAAAACTAAATCCCCACCGAGTGCTTGCCTGTTTACTGCTGCGTAATGTTGTCTGAACCAGTGTTTGTTTAAACCTGGTCATCATGTAGTAGCTCGTAGGGAATCCGATGCCACTTGACGAATGTACAGATTGGTTGTCGAGTAGTCTGGTGGCCAGACTAGTGCATAAGAGAGACAGGGATGTTTTGACGTGAAGTATCAAGATACTATCAACTGTCGCTTGAAACGGCGCCGTCCTGTTAAACTAGGAAAACCGCCCTTTCGATGCGGTGAATGTCGTATCGAATGAGAATAGACTCTGACGCTTGAATGGATCTTTTCGCTGAGGCTTGAGCTCAAGTTGGACACTTGAATCCGACACGACCAAAGACTCTGTAGAGACATTCACTGATGCTAGCATCATGTTTTGCCACGTCAGCTCCAGCTTCACGGAATCAAAAAGTGTGAAAAAAACCGTCATGTACGCACACGACTGTCATCGATTCATCATTGCCGACATCATGTCAAGCAGCGACCTTGGAGTCAACGCTCGTATTGAACGTGTTCTCGAACAACGAGGCTCAAGTTCAAGTTGAGGACGCCACAACTTGGGCTGGCAAGCGCGCAGTCCTTCAGGAGCTCTCTAAACCCCGCCTCGATGTGGCTCATCCTGTCCACCGAAGCCGTCCGCAACGCCGTCTTCACTCACGAAAGCGGCCAGGTGCTGTACAAGACGACCCACCCGCGTTACATCGGCATGGGCACGACGGCGTTGCACAAGGTCAAGCCCAATGACGACCCCATGGACATGCGCGACCAGTTCGACCGCATCGGCGAGATCGAGTGGCGGCTGATTGGGTCCTCGACGTTTCGTCTCAACGGACAGGTCGTGCTGTCCAACAAGTTTCTCCCCGCACACGGCATACTTGGTCGGTGCGTGCGTTTGGCACAAGCTCCTAATCCGGTTTCGTTCCTCGGGGCGTACTAGCATTCTATAAACAGCAAACGCACGTTTACTGGTCCGGATGGCCACCCATATAGGTGGGACATGCCCTTCGATGCAGTGGTGGTGCGTTGTTCACCAGCTCTCCTCAAATGCTGGCGTTGATTCACGGTAGCTATCACGAGACGACGGCTCGCGAACCGAGGTCGCTCGGTATCACAGAGGCTCGCTCGGCATAGTCGGTCCAAAACAAAAGCCCCGCCTAGAGGTCGATCCGGGCGTAGAGCACATGCTCGACCTCATCGTTCTCACATTCGTGTACGTAGAAAAAATTCGTATGGACAAGGACAGGGAGAGCACGGGACCTTGAATTCTTTTTTTTTCTTGTGAGGCTGACACACTGTTCCGTCGTTCTTTTGCTCACTCCTTCCTGATACACGAAGATGTAGGCTAATGCGTACCTTTTTGTCATAGGTGCACGCATTCTGTATGAACGAGGATCGAGAACTGCCTTTGTGATCATAACCCAACGTGGAATCCGGATGATCGGTATGTCACTATATAGTGCAAACGCAGAGACAATGATTAGAGATCCAAAGCAAGACCGTTTAGACAAGATTTTAATTTAGTCTGCTAGAACCGGCAGGAACATACCCCCGATAGGCTGACACAAAGACCTCTGAGTCAGCCTCCTCCTTTATTGTTTAATCCACGATTGGTTTCTGTTCTTTTTCCCCTCCCTCCCCTTTATCAATGCGAGCGCTCCCCGACCCGCTCACATGCACTACGGGATGTTTTATTCCGTCCCTGGACGTTCCAAAGGCTCTCATCCGCTCTGACATCTGGTTTTCCGACGGGAACATCGTCCTTGTAACTGGCTCTGCCGCGTTCAAGGTACATCGCGGCCAGCTTGAGCGGCATTCCGAGGTGTTCAAGGATATGTTTCTGGTGGGACGAGCCAAGATCGCTCCTTCGAGGCAAGGCTCATCTTTGTCCGGCAAGGAGACATTGAAAGACGAAGGGAACAAAATAGTGGACGGATGCCTAGCGGTGGACATTTACGACTGCCCGTCGGACGTATACCACCTGTTGGTGGCTCTCTATGACGGACTGTACGTCTCCTTTTACTCCTCTTCCCCTCCTGCCACGAATGTATCCCTGACACTCCCCAGCTACTTTCCCAGACCGCACGCTCGTGACTTTTCTGCGCTCTCTAGTGTCCTACGTCTATCCACAAAATACTTCATCGAACATCTGCGCGTCCAATGCCTCGCGCGACTCGCCCACGACTGGCCCACCACGCTCGCAGACTGGGACAGACGCGAAGCGGCAGCGACAGACGCGAGCGGCCGCTACACACCTCGCGATGCGTACGCCCACCCGGTCCTCGCGATCAACCTCGCGCTCGAGCTCGGCATACCCGAAGTCCTACCCAGCGCGTTCTACGATCTCTCGCGCTACGGACCGAGCAAGATACTCTCCGGCGCGCGCGCGCTGCCGCCCGTGTTTGCAGCTCCGGATCCATGCGCCTCGCGGGGTGTCGACGTTGGCACGAGGGCGCTGCATGCATGCCAGCTTGACGCTCCAGCTCCAAGTCAGTCTCGGAAGCCACCGATGATCCACCTCTCGCATGACAGTCTCGTACGGACGCTCCGGGGCCGCGAATTAGGGCAGCTGTACATTTCGACGTTCCTCACGCGCGCAATGGAGCAACGTCCATCGGCTGCGTGTCTCCACTCGACCCGGGCAACTGCGGCTGCCGCCGCCTCGTCCCCAAGTGGCCCTGGAACTGGAATGACATCACCATCGCCACTTCCACCACTTCCATCATCGTCACCATCATCATCATCGATGACGACGCCAACGTCGTCAGCGGCCATCGCGACCGCCGGCGGTAAATCCGCACACTGCAGCGAGTCTTTTTATTTCATCCACCTCAACGTGCTGCGGAGCGTCGGCGGGATCGCATGCGGGCGGGACGCGGACCCGCTCTTCACGCTCGTGCAGGCGGCGGAGATGCTCGAGCGCAAGGACTTCTCGGACGGCGTGCGGACGTGCGGGCTCAAGATGTGCGGCGTGTGCAAGCGCGAGTGGAAGGGCGAGGTCGGGCGCGCGAGGGAGGAGGTGTGGGGGTTGATTCCGGTGTGGTTCGGGCTGCGGGACGGGGGTGCTGCGAGCGCGATGGACCTGACGGCGTCGCCCTCGTCGGAGTCGTCGAAGTCCGGATCCGAGTCGATGGGCCCGCCGGTCGTCCAAGGTCTGGGGAGCGTGTTTTCGGATCAGGAGCTCGAGAACGGGGACTTGGTCGAGAGCGGCGAGGAGACGGATGTCGATGTCGACGCGGACGAGTCGGATGAATAGATTTTGCACCCCTCCTTTTTTTTTCCCTTCAGACTTTGCTCAGAAATCCTATGTGTATTGCTTTCTTCAGTTCTATCTATCTACATATTTGTTTTATTTATCATCTGATAACCGCGCGCGTTTGTATGGACTTGTTGCTCTCTGAATCCGTTGCGATCATTGGCCCGGGATGGTTGCAACCGAAAACGCAAGACATTGTACACCGGTGCATCCTCGACAGAAGTTGAATTCCACGACACCGAATTCAAGTCTGAATGTCAAACAGGTAACAGTACTTAGAGTACTACAAGCGGCCATTTCGCTGATGTATCACCACTAAGCAGGGGGGGGCCCTGAAGATGCTCCAGGAGTCGAACCTTATGACGGAAAACGAGTGTACGTAGATACAACAATGTTTTGAGTATATAGCGAGACATGATATCTGAACGGGCAAGAAGTCAACGTTACTCCTCCCCGATCTTTGGTGCTAGGTAGTATTTTATAACGCCCTGGCCAAACTGGTATGATACCTGAGAGAGCGGGGGGTCGAGTCAAAATACGGACGACACCGAGTCTAGGCTTACTCACAAGAAGGGGTACGTCGTTGCTCATCATAAGCTGTACTGTGTTTGACAACGATGAACTCTTTGAGAAATTGACGAGATATTTGAGACTGAACGTGAGGGAGACGTGTTGGTTCATCTCGATAAATACGCCGCCGTCCGAAGGAACTTCGTCGGACTTTTTGGCCTTTTTCGATGGTTGACCATTCTGTACGTGGATGAGTCGAAGGCACGGTGAAAGATCTAAAAGGATTAACCGACCTTTGAGGGAGCCTTTTTTCGCTTCTTGTTTTTCGGCTTCTCACCCTCATCCTCGTCCTCGTCCTCCTTCTCATCCTCACCTTCGTCATCCGACTTTGCCTTGAACTCGCCCTCGTCGTCATCCTCACCATCCATTTCCACGTCGCCATCCTTTTCCTCCCTTTTAACCTTTTCCTTTTTTATCTTCTTTTTCCGAGGTTTCTCGTCCTCGTCCTCGTCGTCCTCTTTCTCCTCCTTGACCTCGGCGTCGTCCTTGCCATAGTTTTCGTACAATTCTCTCGCAGCCTCTGTTTGTTTCAACAAGATGCTGCCGTTTGCGGCTTCGCCCTCGCTCGCGAAACGCACACCTTCCTTGGAGACCTCGATGCGGACAGACTCGCCAAGGAGAGAGAGGTCGCGGACTATGCGAGAGAACTCGCCCGAGGGCATGGTGACGCGTGCATCATAGTCTGTATCGGGAATACCGAGGCTCTCGGAGTCGATGTCCATCAGCTTCATGTCATATTCAGCGATCCTGTCGGAGCCTACGAAACACGAGTGAGGGGGCGGTCATGGAAGGAAAGAGCACGGGACACACTCTTTGCCTCGTACACGAGGTTGAGCGTGTCGGCATCGTCCGAAGCCTTGAGAATGCAGATGTCGTCGTCTTTGGCACACCTGAGCACCTTTGTAAGGGAGTTGAGGTTGACACCAAGGGGCATGGGACGGTCGCAGCGGTACTTTTTGAAACCAGCAGCCTCGAGGTTGACGGCGACAAGGGCGACGTGAGAGTTGTCCATTGCTTGGAGGTTCTTTGGTGGGACAGTCAGCGGGGACATGCAGTGCACGGAGGGCCGAGACGCACGATTCCCTCCTCGGTGCACTCAAAGTTTGCATCGGTGACGAGCTCTTTGATGGCTGGGCCAAGACGTGGTCAGTGCGCGCGGACAGACGATGTGCAAGAAAAGGCCGCACAGTCGAGCAGACGTTTTAAGAGGGCGGCTTCCTCAAGCTTTGCCTCGAGCATGATGAACGCGTTGAACAAAGACGCGTGTTGAAGCGGAGCTAGGAGTAGTCACATGTGACCATGTGACGTCACGCGAATGTGACATGGTTCTCGACGGACACAAAGACATTCGAGAAATGGCCGGGTTTTGAATTGATTCATGGCGACCAACGACCGAGGCAAACTGCGCATGGAGCGTCTCAGACAGCTCGAGCTCGAGCAGATCCAGTGGGACAACGACGCGCTCGTCATGCCAGAGGTGCGCTCCAGCCATCAGCCCCCCGAGACCCCTCTCACACGACCGCACACAGAACCTCAACCGCGCCCTTTTTCTCTCCTTCGAGTCCGTCAAGACCGAGTTCAGCGATCTCGACGGCCTCTCGTGGGCGCGCGACGACGTGCACCGCCCAGCGCCGCCCTCGTCGCAGACGGTCTCGGACGAGCCCACGCCCAAGCTCGCCTCCGCCGAGATAGACCCGTCCCACACACGCATCCCCCAGCGCGCCACCCAGGACACCATTCGTGTGTCGCCGTCCTCGCGAGGCCCTCTCCAGCTCTTCGCCCCCCAGCGCGGTGCTTCCCATCCCGATCCACACACCTCGCCGTGCGCCTGCTCCTCCCAAACCATGGCCTTTCACGCCCTGCGACAGCCGGCTTGTCGCCAGAACTGAACACATCGCTGCTAACTATCTTTCTCTTCTGGCTGATGCATGTCGCTCATAAACCACAACGGGACACGCACCGACCGTCTTGCTGTGTTCGCTGGTGTACATCCTCTTGTATTTTTACCTGTATCTGTAGCGAGGACAGAATAAAGAACCAACTTGAAACTGGACCAACACGGGCAAACACGTCCCCGTAGCACGTAAGTATTCCGTTGGCAGGGGCGCTTCGAAATATCAACCCAACCTTGACGACGACGGCGACGACGACGACCTACCATTCCAGTTTCCCTGCCGGCTCCGCGCTGCGGTCACTGCCTCTTTCGTCGTCTCTTCCTGACCCGCCATGACTGCCCAGCCCTCGGCAGGTATGTTCTTCGCCTCGTATCGGTTCAGCGTGTCGCGTGGTGCTCATGTTCTCTCGCTACGTCCTGACGCCCAGCAGTCTCGTCAGAGAGCTGGGACGACGACTTCGAGTTCAGCCAGAACAACCCATCCAACGATTTAAAATCCAAACACGACAGAACACCTGAAGCTGCGATCCATGTCTCCTTCGAACCTCGCTTCTCCCTCGCGTCTTCCCACTTTTCAGAGGACTGGGACACCGACGATGCTCTCAGGCACCGGTCTCCCAAGGTACCGGTAGCGCCAAATAGCCGAACACTCGCACACAAGTCCAGTGGTATCAGCAGCAGGCTTGATAACTGGGTCGAACCCGGTCCCTCTACGCCAACAAAACTCGCAGGTGCGCAGGCACCGTCCGAGAACTGGGACGACGATTTCGAGGACAAGGCCGACTCCCCTCCCAATCGGCGTCATCATGCCCAACACCATCTATTTCAACACATCCACTACCATGCTCTCCGAACTCGCCACTCTTATCATACCCCGCCGCGTCCAAAACCCTCCGCCGAGCCTGAGAATTGGGATGATGACTTTGATGATCCTATGGACCCGACGAGCTCGACATCTCCCGTCAGGACCGATAATGACAACACCCCCGTCACCAAGCGCTCCCGCCGAGACACCTATCCAGATACTTCCGATGAGGATGAGGATCCCGATTTTGGCCTCTCGGAAGACAAGGAAGAGGACAAGACGCTCACCGCGCACTCGCGAACCGCGCCTATGCTTCGTCCTGGCTCTTCCAATTCCCTCATTTCGCCCCCTCCCGTGCCTACCCTCCCTCGTAACCTCTCCCCGTCTCCCATCGAGCCCTTTCCCCGCTCACCTGCCGTGTCTGTCTTTTCAATACCGACGACCTCGGGGCGGAATTCGGTCGGGCACTTCAATTCTACGTCGCATCTGATCCTTTCAGGCGCTGCCGCATCGCTTTCCATGCTCCCTCCTTCTCCACCCCACCGTGAGCGGCGGCGGCGTCTTCGCAAAAAATCACGACCACAAAACATGGACGACAACGTCTTCGAACTCATCGAAGAGCAACGCGATTCGTCCTCTCCACCTCTACCGCCTTCGACGCCAGAACGGGAGAGAGCGTCCTCTCCGCCAACGATACCAATGTTGCCTTCTTCCTCGGTGGAAGCGACCCCGAGCGGTGCTTCTCGAACGCCGCTCCTATCGCGTATCGGTTCC
>JBBPKB010000426.1:0-13336 GCA_038089035.1 Boletellus dicymbophilus
CTCCAACACAGATCTCTCCTTTTCTCTCCCTTGACACTTACTCATTATGATTAGACAACTGTCTGTTCCAACATGGACTTCCTCTTCCTTTCTTGTATTTTATATATCATACAATTCTTCTTCAGCCAATCAGCTATTCCCATCCACTCATATGATATTCCTGTTTCATTTTCCTTACTTGGTCCATGCACCATAGGGTAGTTATTTAAACCCTTGATAGTCAAGCTTGTACTTTAAGCTAGATCTACTTGAGACTTGATTCTACTCTCTTCTCTTGTGAATGCATTGGAGCTCACATGGTCAAACCTTTGCCTCTGCTTCACCAATACAAATCCTTCCATGAAGGTAGTCTCTCTGGCTGTTGTACCATTGAGCTGATCTTTGCTTTATCTTTCGAGTCTACGTTTGTTCCTACCTGGACCAAGCATAACAAAAGATCTAGCTTCCTCTTTGACCTGCTCCATTGTTGTTGTGGTCCCCACCCTGATTCCCCAAACAACAACCCACTTCCCTCACTGTTGTAGTCCCCTCTGATTCAAGATTCCTTCCAGACCTGTGCTACTGCATGTTGGCATCTGGGAGCCCAGAAACAAGTCCACTCATGACTCTGAATCCAATGAAGTAGTCCCATCAGACTCCTCATGATTTCTAACCCCTGATCTCTCAGAAAAGCTGCCTAGAACCCCTTCTCCCCATCCATTTGCCCTTCTGTTCTCTTCTTGAGAACCATCACCTGAGCCGACCTCTGTTACAGCAGTACCTTCTACCTCTGCAGTGCTCCCACCTCTTTGCCCTATCCCCATCCATCCTCCTACCTTACATACCCCTTGACCACCTGGTGTAATCCCTCCCACCATGTCTACCTCAAAGGCAACAGAACTAAAGATCTGCACTCCTGATGATTTTGATGGAAGCTATGATAAGGCCAAAGCATGACTGCTATTGGTCAAAACATACCTTCTTATCAACAAGACATTATATGATACCAATAACAAGAAGATCAGCTATACCCTCTCATATATGAAGAAAGGTGCTGCCCTCGGTTGGGCTACATCCTTCCAAAAAGAAAAGCTGGTTGCTTCACTGCTATCATTTGGGAAGTACACCAACTTCCTCAACTTATTTGAAAAAACCTTCCAAATGAAGGAAATGAAGATCACAGCCCTGGGAAAGCTGCAGAATCTTATGATGATGAAAGATAAGTGCATCATCTAGTCACTAGAAGACTATATTGTGGAGTTTTCAATCTGCTGCAATGATTCTGGGATAACTGATCAGATGATACTGATCAATTTCTTTGCAAAAGGGCTTCATCCAGTCCTTCACACCCACATTTATGCAATGGAAACTGTCCCCACCAACATCACAACATGAATTGTGAAAGTGATTCACTTTAGAAACCAACAGGACATCACATCCTCATTCAACAATTGACCTTCAATATTTGGATCTTCCACTCCTGCCTATCAAACCTGACCCCACTACTCTGCTCCTCCTTGCAACCCCAATGCTATGGACATCGATGCCATCCAACTCTCATCTTCCCAATGGGACAAATACCGACACAAAGGTAATTGCTTCAATTGTGGAGAACATGGACATTTGACATGAAACTGCCCCAAGAAGAATGGGAGGACTGGCCAACAGCCTCCTCTGCCAAAGAAGACAGAAGAGAAAAAGGTGCAAAAGGTGATGAGGGTGGAAGATGAAGATGAACTGCCAAGGTTAGAAGAGGTAGAAGATGAAGAAGAAGACACAGCCTTCATGGCCAACATCTACAAGAACCAAAAGGGTTTTTGAATGGGAACACTCCTTCAACACAAGTGTTCCCTTTATCTTGTAAAACAATCACTCCTGTACTCCTAGATGATTCAAATTATGCATCTGTTCATCTTGCAACCCAAATCATCGACCCCTTGAGTACTCTCAAAGTCGTCAACATCACCACCCTCATCGACAGTGGTGCCAAAATTTCCTGTATTGATTGAGACTTCATCCACAAGCATAAACTCCCCTTGGACTGCCTTCAAAAGCCATTCAAAGTATGAAATGCTGATCATTCTGACAACAAAAATGGCATTGTCAAGTTCACTACCACTGTCTTTGCACATGTTGGCACAATTACTCAAAAACTTCTCCTCCATGTTATCCACTGTAGATGTGAGAACATTATCCTTGGGCACCCCTGGTTGAAGGCCATGAATCTGAAGATAGATTGGAAGAAGAAGATGGTCGAGATTGATGAGAAACTCAATCAGTCTATGGATCTATATTTTTCCCATGCAGGTAACAGGGTGAGATATAGTTCAAAGAACTCAAGAACACTGGAATGACCCCCTCTGGGTCATCAGAATTACAACACAGAAGAACAATAAGTCCTCTCTGCCTACCTCAATGGAGAAAACACTGATTATTTTCTAAAAGAAGCACACAAATCCTATATGGTTGGACATATCACCAGAGCAGCATCCAGATTTTTCCCTAATTCTCCCATTACTAAAAGACTCAGAAGAATCACTTTGTCTACTGAACTAGCCCAACAGGCAGAAAGAGAGAAACTGAAGCCTATGCTTTCTACTGAATACTCAGATTTCACTTCTATCTTTGAAAAAGAAGCCACTGATCACATTCCCCCCACTAGACCTTACAACCATGTGATCAACCTTGATGACACCTTTGTCCCCAAGGTTTCTAAGATATATTTGCTTGCTCCTGGCGAAAAGAAAGTGGTGGAAGATTTTATAGAAGAAAACCTTCAAACTGGCAAGATCCAACCTTCAAAGTCACTCCAAGCATCTCCCTTCTTTTTCATCAAAAAGAAGGATGGCAGCCTTCATCCCTGTCAAGATTATAGGTACCTAAATGAACATACCATTCATGATGCATATCCTCTCCCCCTTGTCTCTGACCTCATAGACAAGTTGAAAGGCACAAAGGTCTTCACAAAGTTTGATGTATGTTGGGGGTACAATAATGTACACATCAAGGAAGGAGACCAATGGAAGGCAGCATTCATTGTGCACAAGGGGTTGTTTGAACCCATGGTGATGTTCTTTGGACTAACCAATTCACCACCCACCTTCCAGAGGTTTATGAATGATTCTTTCCATGACATGATCACAGAAGGATAGTTGGTCATTTATATGGATGACCTTTTAATTTTCTCTCCCAACAATGAAACTCACACCACACATACTAAGCTTGTCTTACAGCACATGAAAGATTTAGACTTATGCTCAAAGCTTGAAAAGTGCAAGTTTGTGACCACTGAAGTAGAATATCTGGGTATGATCATTAAACCAGATCAGATCACCATGGACCCCATCAAATTGAAAGGGATCTCTGAATGGCCTGTACCAAAACAAGTCAAGGATGTTGGACCTTTCCTTGGCTTCACTAATTTTTATAAGTGATTTATTCCAAAATACTCCAACATCGTCCACCCCTCCTCGATTTGACAAAGAAGAATGCCCCCTGGGACTGGTCCCAGAAGAGTAATGATGCATTCCTTTCCCTCAAAAAATTTTTCCTCTCCTAGCTGGTACTCACAATGCTGGATATTTGTTCCCTCCCAAATCCTAAGTTTATGCCAAAAAGAGAAGGACCTTTCACAGTCACTGATGTCCTGTCTCCTATTACATATAGACTCTGCCTCCCACAAACATGGAAGATTCACAACATGTTCCACACTTCCCTCCTATCTCCCTATCATGAAAACAATGCTCACACCCTGAACTTCCCAACTCCACCCCTGGATCTTATAGATGGCAAAGAACAATATGAGGTGGAACAGGTTTTACAACATCATAGAACCCCGAGACACCATGAGTTTTTAATCAAATGGAAGGGATATCCCATGTCTGACAACTCCTGGGAACCTGAATACAACCTGGGAAATGCCAAGGATGTCCTCCTGGATTATAAGAAGACTTGACCCAAAGTCTTTCTTCTCTTGTCCTCATCCCATCCCATTCATGAATCCCACATCTGTACTGCTTACCTGATCTACAATGGCTGTCCCCCCTGCTCAACCCCCAACTTACAAATACATTGAGCCTCTCTTCATCTCAGAACTCTGCCTTCCTGTTGACGATGTTCTCTTATTAGATTCAATGACCACTGTGTTCTTAGATCTGCATCCCACTCTTATCTTAGATTCCCTAGTTGCTCCTACATCCCCCCTTCATTATTTGATCCTTTCTCTTCGAAACAACAACCTCACTATGGCAGCCATTCCCCTAGAAGATGACCCATCTACCCTTGTGTGTGCTATGCTGGCTTGGGCACTTAGCGGACAATGAGGCATGATAGTTCACACCATAGAACAACTAGATGGACTTGCCATAGTGGAGGAAGCTGCTCAACAACTCGCTCTCTTAAACCCCCCTGAAAATGATGAACCACTCCCCACACCACCTCTGCACTCTCCTACTCCACCTAACTCACCCCCAGGTCTCCCTCCTCCTTCCACTCCTTCCACCTCCTCATCCCCTATCAGATCTGCTGAAGAAAGAGCCCTGACCACCGCTGAGGACCCATACTGGGGCACACACCCTCTGTCTCTGTTCCATCTGCAGTATTTGCAAACCTGTTTTAATTATCATAGACTAGGACATGTACGTGCCCACTGCTGCCTCTATCATTGCCCCTTTTGCCACCAGCTAGCCCCAGGACACCCACAATATCGCTGCCCTTACCACTGGTGTCACCACACCACATCCAACTCCCTCCCATCTTCCCACTCATCTTGTCATTGCTCCCACACCTTGTCTCCCTTGTCTCCCACTACTCCAACTGGATAGAATGCAATCCCTGATATAGACTGCCCATGGCCATGTACTTTTGGCCCTGATGCTGACTCTCCACCCTCCAAACCAGGTTCCCCTCATTCAGATGTTGCCAATACCTCATTCACTACCTCCCTGTCAAATGAGTCTTCCGTCACCACCACCACCAGGTCTACTGCTTCCTCCGACTTCAGCATGACAATCCATCTCCCAGGAATCCATATCGAAGAAGAGGATGATACCCTCTTACAGAATGAGGAACCAGAGTTTGATGAAACTGCATGGGATAACATTACGGGTGAGCATTTATTTACTTCCTTTTAATTGATGATATTTGTAAATTCAGGTGACTTTACCCATATGAAGGGGGTAATGTTATGATTTTCCTTTCTTTCTTCTTGTACCTTTACTTTTCCTCCAGTTTATCACATATTTCCCAGACACATTTACCACATCATGTATGCTTAGTCAAGATCTGCTCCAACACAGATCTCTCCTTTTCTCTCCCTTGATGCTTACTCATTATGATTAGGTGACAGTCCATTCCAGCACAGACTTCCTCTTCCTTTCTTGTATTTTATATATTGTATGATTCTTCTTCAGCCAATCAGCTATTCCCATCCACTCATATGATATTCCTGTTTCCTTTTCCTTACTTGGTCCATGCACCATAGGGTAGTTATTTAAACCCTTGATAGTCAAGCTTGTACTTTAAGCTAGATCTACTTGAGACTTGATTCTACTCTCTTCTCTTGTGAACATGTTGGAGCTCACATCATTGAACCTTCACCTCTGCTTCACCAATACAAATCCTTCCATGAAGGTAGTCTCTCCAGCCATTGTACTGTTGAGCTGATCTTTGCTTTTTCTTTCGAGTCTACATTTGTTCCTACCCAGACCAAGCATAACACTGTCAGGACAAGAGCAAAAGACCAGGTGAAGTGGGAAAGAAATGATTGTCATGCTGGTGCCATCATTGGGTTGTACCTATGACCCAGTATACAAAGTCTTATCCACACTATTTATGTGGAAACTATAGATGCTCAAGGCAACATCATAGCAAAGGAGTCTATCTCAAAACACCTTTGGGATACCCTCCATGCCTACTATGCACCATCAGGAGTCTCTGGTTTCTTTGCTGTCTTCCAGGAGATACTCCTATTCTGCATAAAAGAAGGCAAATCCATTGTGGTACACCTATCTGAATTCACATCTCTCCTCCATCAAGCAGAAGCTGCAGGATTAAACATCCCAGCCTCCATCAGCTTGATGATTATCCTTAATGTCCTTCCCTCCTCCTATACACCTATGACTTCTATGTTGGTTCACACTGTTGAACCAGCAAACTTTTTGCCAGACATGATCATTGCCAAGATAACAGCAGAACACAACCTTCAGCAGACTACTCATCACCATGCTGGGAGAAGCAAGGCACATGCCTTGATTGATCCTATTGAACAAATGCCCACTGAGGCAAAGAAGATCTCTACCATCTGAAATGTGACTGTCTCTGAGGTAAAATGTTCTCACTGTGGCAAAAAGGGCTATACAACTGACAGATGTTGGGCCAAAAAGGGTTCTAGGACAGTGACTACATCCCAGAACAAGAAACCCTCCAAGTCCAAAAGTCAGAGAATGAGGAATGTGTAAAGGCAGTGGTGAACAAGGGAAAAGGTAAAGCAAAGGCACATGAGGTGCTTGATATGGATGTGGACATGGCCAGCATGGTCATTGACCATGAACTCAACATCTTGACTGGGGAATCTCTCCTTCCTGAACTGCCTATCATTAAAGAGATGGAAGAAGCTTTGGATCGGGGAGACAAATTCGATGACAATGATGGCATGATGACACATGTCAATCAATCAATACAAGAGTATGGATCAGGCTATACCAACCAAATTTATGCTAATTACCTCCAGCTCTTTGATCAGCCTCCCAGGCCCAAATCACACTAAGCCTGTGGAGAAAAAACCATGTGCACATGAAGGAACAAGAATCCAGAAACAGAGGACTTGGACCAAAGTTGACAAATTCAACTTCTTTGGACCTCATCATGAGGAACAAGACTGTGCATGCAAAAAGGCACAAGAGGAGGACTTTCTTTATGGGTACAATGTGCCTCCTTGGTATAGAGTAGGAGATCCATGGACTCCATGTACTGATGACTATGAGTATGATGTGGAATTGTACAATGCTTCTGATTATTTTGTATGTGCTCAAGCTATCAATAACATGGAAGATAAGTATCATAACTCATGGATGTTTGATAGTGGAGCTTTGCTTCATATCACTCCTTTTCTCTCTGATTTCATAACTCTCAAAAAGGAACAATGTCTCTGTGAAGTTGCTAATAGTGATCATATTACTCTTCTTGGACCTGGAATGGTGGTTATCAGACCAAAAAACCAAAAGTCTATTACTATTTCCAATATCTGGTATTCACCAAAATTCCCTCATTGCCTATTATTGATACCTATCCTTACCAAAAAGGAGTATACTGTTGAAGTAAAAGATCAACAGACTATGATTAAGAACTGATATGGCCACTGCATGCTGCAGGCACATGCCTTTGCACCCAGTGGAGGAACTCATTGGTTGCAGTTATCTTGGACCACAGCAATAGAAGTCTCCACCATGTCAATGAAACCAGGAAATCAAACTCTATTATGGCATTATTGTTTTGGACATCCCTCTCAGAAAGTCCTTCAACACAGCCATAGAAATACAGAAGGTGTACCTCCATTGGATACCACCTCTCTTCCTACTCTTTGTCATGGGTGTCATACTGGCAAAATGATCTCTGCTCCACATTCAAGTTCTCAAACATGTGCTGGATGCATACTCAAATTGGTTCACACTGATCTACTTGAAATGCCCTTATTTTGCAGAAATCATTGCAAATGGATCATCACTTTCCTTGATGATTACTCCTCTTATGCTTCAATTATTTTTCTTTCCAGAAAATCCAATGCTCTTACTGTCTTTCGGTCCTATCTTGCTCACTCAGAATGTGCTACTGGTTCTACACTTACCTCTTTGCATTCAGACCAAGAGGGGGAATTTACAGGCACTAACTTTTGCTTGTTCCTAACCCAAAAAGGTATCAGCTATCAGAATGTATTGCCTATGAACCACAGCAAAATGGATGAGCAGAAAGACTTAATTGGACCTTGCTTGAAAAAATCAACTCTATGTTACATCAAGCATGCCTATCCAAATCATTCTGGCAAGAAGCAGCAGAAACCACTGTATACTTATACAATTGACAGCCAATGCTATGATTAAAATGGAAAACCCCTATATCCATATGGGATCCTTGAATTGATAAACCAAAAGTATCTCACTTGCAAGTATTTGGATGTCTTACATATGTTTTTATGCACAAAGAAGAACAAAAAGATAAACTATCTCCTAAAGCAAAGAAGATGATCTTTATGGGATATCTACAAGGAACCAAAGGATATAAATTTTATGACCCACAAGAGAGGAAAATGTACAAGGCAAACACAGCTGCCTTTGATGAATTCCTGTTTCCATACTGTTCTGAAAGGAAGGATGACAAACAAGACCCAATTCAAATCCAAGACAATTATGATTTGGAGGAAGTAACCAAAGAACAAGAGCAAAGGGATGCCTCTACTCAAGAACTTCCACAAATTGGACCACAGTTGAATATCAATTTAACACCAGCCACAATTCTGCATCCCAATCCCAATCCCCATCCTGACTGATGACAGAATTTTCACATTCACAGAGGAACATCTCCAACAAATGAGAGACTTCAGGAACAAGATGAACCTGACGAACCTTTTGGAGAAGAAGTAGAAGAAACCTTCAGATCAACCATAGAAACACCACCTTCCCCTTAACACCTCTAACAGAAGAGGTAGATAACACAGGGAGAGAAGAAAGTGGAATGTTTCCAGGAGGATTCCAAACTCCACCTCAAAGGATTGAACTACTAAGGGAACCTCCTCCATTACCAAGGAGAAGTGAACATATTAGATGGACACAGACTCAAGAAGGTAATATATATAGAGAAAGGGACCCTATAGCAATAGAACAAGAAATCCAAGAGGGACAAGACATCCTTTGAGATCTAGAATCTGAAGATCTATATGGATCTGGAACCATTGATAATGCAAGCACAGGCATGGTCAGCAGTGGATTCATAAAAGCTATGATGGTTTCAGTGGCACCAATCTTTGATGTTCCAAGACAATTCAGAGACATATCTAGAATGCCAAAAAACCAACAAAAACCATGGCTTGCTGCCTGTGAAGAAGAATACAAGTCTTTGAAGGAAAGACATGTATGGGATCTTGCAGAATTACCTCCAGGTTGAAACCTATCACAGGGAGATGGGTATTTGTTGAAAAGGGTGATGGTCACAAGAAAGCTCACTTTGTTGCAAAAGGCTTCACCCAGATATATGTAATTGATTTTGAAGAAACTTTTTCTCCTGTTGCAAGATTTGAGACAGTCCATCTCATACTTTCACTAGCTGCTATTGAAGATTGGGAAATCAAAACACTAGATGTCAAAACAGCTTTTCTTTTTGGAGGTCTCAATGAAGAAATCTATATGACACAACTGGAGGGTTTCATTCAAAAGGGTCAAGAGACCAAAGTTTGTCAACTAAGAAAGGCTATCTATGGCTTAAGCAAGCTGCATTACAATGGAACAAAGCCTTGCACAACTCTGTTCTCAATATGGGTTTTAAATGAACTTATTCTGATCCTGGCCTTTATTTTCTTCTGACTGGATCAATCATTATTGTCATATTAATCTATGTTGATGACATTCTTTTTCTTGGCAACAACAAATCTCTAGTCACAAAAAAGAAGAAAGAATTCATGACCAAATGGGAATGTAGGGATCTTGGAGAAGCAAAAGAATATCTTGGAATGCATATCATTCAAAATCAGACAAAAAGAACCTTACAACTCAATCAAATCAAATATGCCAAAAAGGTTATTGAACAATTTGATACTCAAAATTGCAGACTAGCCTATACTCTATGTTACAATTTTCCTCCTTGTTTCCCCCTTTCTCTTTAACTTTCTATAGTTTTACCATGACGTGTTTACTATGTCATTTGTATTAGTTAAGACCCATTCCAACACAGATCTTTCCCTTCTCTTCCATTACACTTACTCATTCTGATTAGATGTTTGTCTGTTCCAACATGGACTTCTTTTTCCTTTCCTGTATTACTAATATTGTACAATTCTCTTCTGCCCAATGGGCTTTCTTCATCTGCTTGTACAATATTCTGTTTTCCTTTTGCATACTTGGTCCATGCCCCCTTTTGTACATCATTTAAACCCTTGATAGTCAAGCTTGTAACCTAAACTAGATCTACTCAAGACTAGAATCTACTCTTTTCTCTTGAATGTGTTGGAGCTCACATTGTTGAACCTTCATCTCTGCTTCACTCCAATACAAATCCTTCTCAGAAGGTAGTCTCTCTGGCCATTGTACCATTGAGCTGACACTTTGCTTTTTCTTTCAAGTCTATGTTTGTTCCTATCCAGACCAAGCATAACAAAAGATCTAGCTTACTCTTTGACCCACTCCATTGCAGTTGTGATCCTACCCTGATCCCCTGAAATGATGACCCACTTCCCTCACTGTTGTGATCCCTCTTGATTCAAGATTCCTTCCAGACCTGTGCTATCATATATTGGCATCTGGGAGCCCAGAAATGAACCCACCCCTGATTCAGGATCTGAAGAAGTAGTTCCATCAGACTCCACGTGATCCTCAACCCCCAATCCCTCAGAAGCACCACCCAGAACCCCTTCTCCACATCTATTTGCCCTTCTATTCCCATCTAGGGAACCATCACCGGAACCGTCCCCTGTTACAGCAGTACCTTCTATCTCCACAGCACCTCCACTTCCCTGTCCTATTCCCATTCATCTTCCTTCATTATGAACCCCTCACCCTTTCAAACCCACTCAACACCCTACTGTAACCACTCTCATCATGTCCTCTACCCCTAAAGCAATGGAACTGAAGATTGGTGCTCCTGATGACTTTGATGGAAGCTACAATAAGGCTGAAGCATGGCTGCTGTCAGTCAAAACATACCTTCTTATCAATGAAACCCTCTATGATACCGATAACAAGAGAATTGGCTATGCTCTCTCTTACATGAAGAAGGACACTGCTCTTGGTTGAGCTATGTCCTTCCAAAAAGAAAAGTTGGCCACTTCACTGCCATTTTTCAGGAAGTACACTGACTTCCTTGATTTGTTCAAAAAGACCTTCCAGACAAAGGAAACCAAGATTGCACCCCTGGGAAAGCTACAGAATTTGGCAATGACAAAAGACAAACACACTATATGATCACTTGAGGACTATATTGCAGAGTTTTCTATCTGCTGAAATGATTCTGGAATTACTGATCAAATGATACTGATCAACTTCTTTGCCAAAGGACTTCACCCAGTCCTTTGATCAAGAATCTATGCTATGGAAACTGTCTCCATGGATATCACAATATGGATTGCTAAGGCGATCCACTTCCAAAATCAACAGGACATTGTGTCCTCTTTCAACAACCAACCCTCAATGTTCGGTCCTTCCACCCCCTTGTACCATTCCACCAAACCCTGTTATTCTGCTCCTATCTGTGACCCCAATGCCATGGATGTCGATGCCATCCAGCTCTTCTCTTCCCAACATGATGAGTATTGCTGCAAAGGAAACTGTTTTAACTGTGGAGAACATGGCCATTTGGTGTGTAACTGCCCCAAGAAGACCAGAACTGGCTGAAGGCCTCCTCTGCTGAAGAAAACAGAAGAAAAGAAGGTGTGAAAGGTGACAAGGATAGAGAATGAAGAGGAACTTCCAAGGTTGGAAGAAGTGGAGGATGATGATGATGAAGATGCAGCCTTTGTGGCCAATATCTACAAGAACCAGAAGGATTTTTGACTGGGAAAACTCCTTTGATGCAAGTGTTCCCTCTTCCTCCATGTATAACCATAGCTCCTGTACTCCTAGATGATTCAAAATATGCATCTGTTCATCTTGCTACTCAAATCATCAATCCCTTGAGTACCTTAAAAGTCATCGATGTCACTGTCCTCATTGATAGTGGTGCCAAAATTTCTTGTATCAATTGGGACTTTGTCCAAAAACACAAACTCCCCCTAGACTGCCTCCAATGACCATTCAAAGTACAAAATGCCAATCACTTGGACAACAAAAATGGTATGGTCAAGTTCACTACCACTGTTTTTGCACAGATCAGCATGATCACTCAGAAACTTCTCCTCCATGTCATCTACTATGGACCTGAGAACATCATCCTTGGACACCCATGTTTGAAAGCCATGAACCCAATCATAGATTGGAAGAAGAAGACTGTCAAGATAGACAAAAAGCTCAATTAGTCCATGGACCTTTATTTCTCCCATACAGGTAACAGAGTGAAGTATCTCTCAAAAATCTTCCAAACCCCAGAACGACCCCCCTTGGGTCACCAGAACTATTCTTCTGAAGAATGAAGAGTCCTCTTGACCTATCTTGATGGAGAAGACCTGGATTACTTCTTGAAAGAACCACACAATTCCTATATAGTTGGATGTATCACTAGAGCTGCATCCAGATTTTTCCCAAACTCCCCAGTTATGAAACAACTCTGAAAAATCACTCTATCAATGGAACTCGCCCAGCAAGCCAAACAGGAAAAACTGAAACCTATTCTCCTCTCTGAATATGCTGATTATGCTTCCATCTTTGAGAAAGAAGCTACTGACCACATCTCTCCTTCCAGACTGTATGACCACTCAATCAACCTGGACAACTCCTTTGTCCTGAAAGTCTCAAAGATATACCTGCTCACTCCTGACAAGAAGAAGGCAGCCAAAGACTTTATCAAAGAAAACCTTTGAACCAGCAAGATCTGTCCCTTGAAATCCCCCCAAGCTTCTCCCTTCTTTTTCATCAAGAAGAAGGGTGGTGGCCTCTGCCCTTGCCAAGATTACCAGTATCTCAATGAACATACTGTCTGAGATGCTTACCCTCTACCCCTTGTCTCTGATCTAGTGGATAAGCTGAAGGGAGCCCAAGTGTTCATGAAGTTTGATGTATGATGAAGATACAACAACATATGTATAAAAGAAGGAGATTAGTAGAAGGCTGCATTCATAATGCATAAAGGGCTCTTTGAGCCAATGGTGATGTTCTTCAGGCTGACGAACTCACCTCCTACCTTTCAAAGGTTTATGAACAACTTGTTTAGGGATATGATTATGGAAGGGTGGTTGGTCATTTACATGGACAACCTCCTTATTTTCTCCCCTGACAAAAAGACTCACACAGAGTGTACTAAATTGGTCCTACAATGAATGAAAAACTTAGATCTATACCTCAAATTGGAAAAGTGCAAGTTCACCATGACTGAAGTGGAATATCTGGACATGATAATTAAATCCAATCAGATTGCCATGGATCCTGTCAAATTGAAAGGGATCTCAGAATGGCCTGTACTGAAGTGAGTAAAGGACATCCACTCCTTTCTTGGCTTCACAAAC
>JBBPKB010000427.1:0-13324 GCA_038089035.1 Boletellus dicymbophilus
GCATTGTCTGTTGCTAACGACGTTCCGTTTTTCCGTTTCCTGCGATCCGATCATCCGGAACATTTCCTTTCCAACTCCGAACATTCCCCTGCACCCACCCTCAATACACAGCACGCTGACGTCCGCGACGGGCCTCAAGACGCGCCACTTTGGAACAATCATCAGCGAGCTGACATCGTGTGTCCGCATACATACGGCCTGCGGCTCCCGCCTCGGCGGCGTCAGCCTCGAGTTCACGGGCGAGCTCAACGAAGACGGGTTCAGCGTGACAGAGTGTCTCGGCGGGAGCATGGAACTGAGCGAGGAGGAACTCGGATTGAGGTATCAAGTTAAGCGGGTTTTTCTTTCCCTCGGAAAAAAAAAACACTAAGCGAAAGTTTTTTGATTTAAAAAAAAATCCGCATCTAACTCATCGATTCTCTCTCACTTAGTCGTTCTGCGATCCTCGGCTTAATTTTGAACAGTCGTTGGGTCCGTTTCATTTCATCGGATCTTCCTGATCATCTTAGCTGATAACGACGCGGGGTTCGTTTTTACTTAAGACGTCGCGTTCTTGGTGTCCAACTACTTCAAGGAAGCCCGTCGCAGTAGTGATGGTGGGACGGTGACGACGACGGGCGACTCGAGCGATATTTATACCGCCCTCGGAGGAAAGAAGATACCACGAGCTATTTATTCAGGAAAACAATGATGCAATAAAGTTCGGAAGAATCACTGCGGAAGATGTCGGAGCGCGCGTTGCGGAACAGGAAGGAATGTTTTTTTTTGTGTGTGATACAACTTACAACGAGGTCTTTGCTTATCGGAGCTACGTGAAAAAGAAGATACTTTTCATGCTATGTACAAGGACGAAGGAAAAAAAAAAGAAAAAGGCAGCTGATAATAGAAACCTCCCGTCCGGAATACGAATCAGATGCTGCCCACTTTTTCGGTCCCCCTTTTACGAAAGGTCGAACCCTGCACCGGACGAGATTGCCTGGAGTAATTTTTCGCGGAGCACGTTCTCGTTTTGGTACCTCGGAAGCTAGAAATAACAAATCAGGAACGTGCCATTTACGCGTCATGCTCGGGGCTTTTTTTTTCTTTACCTTTAACAAGTTCACACACGTGCTCGACGTGGGCAACCGATGTTGCTCGTCACCGGCGTCCCGGATCGCAAAATTCGGGTTCAGTTGCTTGAATCCCCTACAAAAGAAAGAAGAGCGTCACACGTGCGCGTGCATGTTGTGAGTGAGTTGTGTGCAAACCACGAATTCAGGAAAGCAAGATCTCCAACGTACAACAATGGTGGTCGACTACAGCTCGTGACGAACCGCAAAAAGGCCCGTCTCTGTTCCTGGTCGAAACTCTCCATGACCTAAACATGTAAACGAGAAAGCAACCGAAAAAGAATCAGTTAAATTTATCCGCGTTTCAGAACGACGGTTGATGGTGCCCCCTCCCCTCAAAAAAGAAAGGAAAAAAAGTTTCTTGCCGTCGTTGTGTTTGTGTGAAGTGTGCTTACCCTCCAGAATGCTTGAATGGTCGGTTCTTCGTTGTCATAGCTCCCGCCGTAGTTGGTATGTTGTCTCAGATCGTCCAGGTCTACCGGCGCGTTCACGCCGCCCAGTAGAATTTGTAACTCTTGTTGATTGAACATGCTAAAAAGGAAATAAAAGAAACGGAAGCAGTCGGGTCAGCACATCAATCGTTTTTTATTTTTATCCTTTTATTTCTCCACCTCTCCTTCGTGGATTTTCGGAGAAAAAAAAAGTGAAACACAAAACGCACCGGAGCCATTTAGGCTCTATAATCTCCGAAAGACCTTCGAAGAAAGCTTCGCTCTGCAGCTTTATCTGCTTGCTCAGCCTGTAATGCGAAATGAGGTATATGTATTGAAGCCTGTTTTCTCGCGTCACGGGTACATTGCTCCCGTCAGGGATGAGGTCTAGGGCTTTCGCAACCCCGAATTCTGAAATCCGAATCATCAGCATAGTAGGGGACAAGATTTAGTAAGGGAGGATGGTAAGCAAAGAACGCACCTTCGGTGGCGACCGTAAAGTTCAACGACAGATCCTCCATGTTGCCCGTATAGTTCTTCAGGAAGACGAGTCCTTGGTAAAGATCAGGATCGAGAGATGCGAGATCATCGAGGAAGCTCTGCTTTCCGAGCCACTGCAATAAGATCGTCGAGCTTGGTCTCGTTCGCGAATACACATGTACTGATCCAGCAACTCACCTTTGCGAGGAAGAATCCCGCAAACGCCACTTCGACCAGAATACCATCGTAAAGCGCCTTCCCCAAGATACGACCTATGAATCGATACCAGTTGAGGCTATGCGCTGCACCCCAGAAATGGAACGTAAGCATTCATACACGACATGCAATAAAAACCGAACGACTTACGTTCGGTAGCATACGAATGCGGGTTTGGATAAATTTCGTTTTTCTTGCTTGCAAGCCACAGACCACGATCGGTATCAAAGACTTCCTTGCACAATGAGGTGAAGAACTCTTTGAACACTCCTCCGCCGTCGATACCAGCCCTTGATCGCAATGGTAATGCCAATCAGAATACCCACCACCTTTAAAAAGTTGGGAAATAGCAACTTACTCCTCGTGTCCAAACTGATCGATAAAAGTGATGCTGATCGGCGCTCGAAGGTCTACGTCCGAAAGTCGATCGTACCCGTCCTGTGCTATGCTCGTCCGCCTGACGGACACCTCCACCTTGTTTCTGCGCGGAAAGCCATCCAGGCCTCTGTTCATGACGTCGTTCCGCACAAATCGACGAAAGATGAGCACTCGTGTCTCGAACGGTATAGCAAACGGAATGTTGTTCAGGATCCCTAATCGGGGTGACAACCGGGAAAAGTACGCCGCCTGACGTGCTGTGCTCGAGCGAGGAACCACGGATCCACCGACTTGTTGCTCCTCGTACCTGGAAAGGCGAGGTATTGGGCTTCACGATAAAATATCACTGAAATTTTGGGCACGTACACGGCTGCCTCTACGAAAGATGTCATATCGATTTGAGAACTCACATGCCAATGGTCTTCAGGCATGAATGGTCTTCGAGAGCTGTGTAGGGTGGGAGGATCAGCCGAACTTCACGCAAAACTGAACACATCAGCCCATACTCTCGTGCATGAATTGCCTGCAAGCACTTGGTTATCTTGTCGCGAACGCCCTCCCAAGATAGGTTGAGTTCAGGGGCCGTCGTTTCCTGGATTTTCGCTTGGTCGTCTCTCCAGTACAACGGAAAGGCGATATTGAAGAGGGTACGTGAAAACGGAATAAGTTCATTGAGGGTGAGTGTAGTTCGAGAACCAGAGAAGAACTCGTCGTCGCCCATTGTGAGCAATGATTGTGTGTACAAGTCAGTGAGGAGTAGTAAGGGTGGCCAATACGACGCAAGAGACGGATCTAAGCGCATCAATTGTATCTAATCCAAAGACAACTTTAGGACACATACCAGCAAAGGCCGACAAAGTTTCGTCACGACCAAGAGGTGTCGACCGGACAAACTCGCGGTATATCTCACGCACGAGGCCCCCACCCCCATACGTGAGTAGGGTGGTCAGAACCTTGTCCCTCCTGGAGGGCCAGACAAGACTAAGACTCAAAAGCATCAAAAGCAAGTCTGACAGTAACCCAGGATACTGCTGTGCGAGTCTGAGGAGAGAATTTAGGTGATTCGGAGATGGTAGAACTTCGAGGCGCTTTCGGGTCCGTGAATCGAGAATAGGAAGGGCGGATCGTGAGGCGATACTGTTGACTGATCGTTCGGAATCGGAGTCGCTGTCATCTGCCCACGAGGAGGGCGGTCTTTTGGAATCCCGAGGTAGAGGTGATTCCATAGAATGAGATGGTAAGACTCTTAACAAAGCAGAGACAAGTTGTAGGTAAGCCTTCAACGATGGAACGGGGAGGGTGGCATATCGTGGGGGGGTAAAAACCAGAAGATTTGCAACAATGTTGATTTGTGATGATGTTGTTGTAACGGAAATGATGTCGGGAATACAGGATGATATTACATGTAGTTGCACCAGAGGAAGTTGTCCGGAAAACTCTGAGAGTGACGAAAGGGGGATACGATACGGAAGGAGGGGAAGTGCAAATATGTGTGAGACTAGATCCCGGAAAGACTGGGAAAAAAACTCTGATGACGATGAAAAGTTGGTGAGTGGGAGATACAGAAGTTTCACCAGATATGGAAGTGATGGATGGTCCTTGAACTCAGGATCCTGTGGAACATGAACTTAATTATCGTAGGTAGAAAGACTGAAGGTGACTGACAATTAAAGCTATAGCACGCCCGAGGGATTGGTAAATATGGTTCTGCACAGCCCACTGCGAAATGCGCAATGGAAAGTCAATTCTTGATGGACCAAGATATCTTGCGGCCAACGACGGATCTAGAACTTTGCACAATACCTGGAGATGCGGGATGACAGCGGGAACACTGAAAGAGCTTTAAATCGCGCAACAATATGTCATACCGAACATACTTACTGTGCTCTCCTCGAAATGGAATGGAGTAAGAAAACGGAAACACGACACAAAAGAGTCATCCAATGATCCCGATCAGGACCCAACGCGGGTCCAAACAACAGCGCTGCCACGCCATTATAAAAAGAAGCCTTGGATACAGCAGAAGAGACATACCGTCGTCCTGAGATATCCTCTCAGACCATAAGCTGAGGAGTTCCTCATCGTCTCCAATGAGGACAAGACACCGCAGGGCTGATAGAGTAGTGACTTGCTCTCGAAAATCCAGGCGTAACTGCTGTCGAACGCGACGAGTTTCGCAAGCGCCTCGCCACCATGCTTGAATCCGGATTGCGCTCTCTTGTCGTCTGCGCTGCGTCTCACGCTCCATCCTCCGAGCTCGCGCCTGATCCAAAATAGCCGCCTGAGATGAAACGGAAGACGAGCCTCCTAAATTGATTTCGCGTCGTCTACGCTCATCTCCAAATAATGGGAGCATTCTGAGAACGCGTCTTTGTCGATATCCGAGGTGGGAGCAATTATGTTTGAGGACAATAGTAGTTGGTAAGCGGCGTATGGGTCACGCAAGCGGTTACATAACCCTATTATTATAGGTTCGATTATACAAGCAATCATATTCCTCCGAACATCATGTTGATGCCACACAGTCTACACTATGTCTGGGACAGAGGCTGACATGCGGAAAAGATGAAGGAAAATGGCGTCGATGAAATTCTGAGTAAATGTCAGGTCAAATGAGTCTGATCTGCCTGGAAATTTTTCAGTCCTGCGATACGTTCAACCCTGGATGACGATTCACCACAATTGATGTGCCCCCTTAATAGTAGACAATGGCGATCAACTCACCGTTCTTGTCGACAAGGGTTCAGAACGTCTGCGGCAACCATCGTGAAAGGATCAGATAGCAGGTGTTGTGGTCCTTTTTCCGTTGGCTCGGACATCGGTGCCATCCTGAGATTATTTCCTCACATTTTATGGTTTTTGGGTTACCATGTGGGTGTTATTGGCTGTAGGATACACGAGATTATTGAGATGTTACACCCTCTTGAAAACTCTGCGTCGGATCAAGTGCTGCCAGCCGCTAATTGTAGACTTAGGAAAATGCCTTCCTCGATGCCTAGGATCTGCATGTATATTGCGTATTTCAGTACGGAACGGCGAGTATTGCCTTCCACCCTATTTTGACGCCGGAACTGGCTCGATGGTGTATTACCTCAGAAAAACCGCGAATAACTATGCGAGAAACGAAAGAATACGGGGATTTTAAATACTTTTATAATGCACGTCGGCGAGAACGATGCTCGGATGTGGCATGTCCATAGTGCAAATTTACTTTCCCTTGTTCATATCTAGGAGGAAGTTTTTTAAAAAAATTATAGCTGATCCCTTTAATATGCTCAATAAGATGACGAAGACCGTCGACGAGGAATTGTCAGAAGAAGGTATAATGTCGACGGGGAAGATGCTGCTCCATAATAGTGCAGGGATAGTCAGTCCCCCAGCGTTGCTCGGCTTATCGGCCCTCCGGGCCTGAGGGGGACTGTCTCAGATTTGGGGGTCTCTTTGTTGGCCAATGAGATCCGACCGCTAATACATGCCAGTGAATGGGCCACTACTGCGAGGGTCCGGTTTGGGGCGTGTGATGTTGAATCCACTTCGGCCCGCCTAGCCGTACGTGCATCACGTGAAGTTCAACCCCTATGTACTCCTTAATGCTCACATTCATTCACGCAGTGGCTAATAGATTCACGAACAGCATAAAAAACGGGATGCAAGACCTCAGTGTCCCACCGCGAACTCTCCCCACGTCCGCTACACTGTCATCCATCGTCGTAGAATCAACCCAGCTTATTCCAAGTCCAATTTTCCCGTCATGATTCCACCTACCCTTTTCGTATTTGTTTCCGCCATGCTGTCACTTGGCGTCGTCGAGAGTGCAATTTTTCAGCGTGATGGCGCCTTTGTGAGCCCTTTTCTTTGCACTGTCGCATTGTCGAAGATACTCTCGGACTGACTGTGCCTCGAATGCAGACGTCTCTGTCAACCTCGCTCTACCAGGGCACTAGTACTCCCTCTGCGACGACGTCAGCAGGTACTCAAACATACGGCTCAACTTCTAGTCTGTCGCTCGTCTCGACTACTTCAAGCACTAGTAGTACATACGGTGTGCCAAGTTCGATGGCCACCGTAACCTCGCCGCCAGTGACATCGAAAACGCAGAAGACCCCGGTTCTTGTTAGTACCTCAGAAAACACCACGCAGCCTTACAGTTCTACCTCGGCCGTTCCGACGACCACCCCATGCGAAGCTTGCTCCGCTGGGGCCTCAGCTTCCAGCAGTCCAGTGACTCAGAATACTACCCAGCCATGCAATTCTACCTCGAGCGTTCAGACGGTTACCCCGTGCCAGATTTGCTCTGCTACGGTCACAAGCAGCAGCCAAGTGAGCACCACGGCAGTTCAAACGATTACTCCATGCCATGCTTGTGCTGCTACGGTCGCGACTAGCACTCCTGTGAACACCACACAGCCGTGCAGTTCAACCACGAGCGTTCAGACGATCACCCCATGCCATGCCTGCTCTGCTACGGTCACAACTACGAGTCCGGTGACAACCAGTACCGGCACCGCCAACTGCGACGGAGTGCAGCAATGGCAGGCTTCTTTCGCAGTACGTTGTTCGACCCTGTAAAAGTTCCGCTCGTCTGAGCCGTTTTCGCAGTATACCACAGGCAATCGAGTGATCTTCAATAACCAATTGTTCACCGCGAAACAATGGACATATGACAATTCGCCCCCTGCGCACCCCGACCAGTGGAGCGCTGATGGAACCTGCACCGTGCCTATCAATAATCAGGCCAACTGCAATGGCGTATCCGCGTGGCAGAGCACCGTCGCATACAATGCCGGATCTAACGTCACCTTTAACGACCATCTTTGGTCTGCAGTGCAGTGGACGGAGTCAAACTCTCCCGGAGATACCTCTGGCACGTGGCAGGATGAGGGCGCCTGTGCCTAAGCGACCCGGCCTTACCATCTTCACTCTCGAACTCATCCGTAGTATGCTTGTAGACTCCCATTTTTCTTTAATTTTGTAGCGCGAACATTAAGTTAAAACCATTGCATGTCCATGATCTCGCCTGAACTGAGTTCGCTCTTTCTCCGCGGGCCTTAAACCGCGTTGATACATGTCAGGCGTTGTCTTGAGGTGCGACTCACTGAAAGAGAAGTAACAAGACTGACGGATATGGAACGGCGATTCGTAATGTCGGAGTTCTCTGACAGTTTGTTATCATCAGGACAGCTCGGACAATACGAGCCTATATGGTTTCAGCGTTAACCCGATGTCATTGAATAGAGTGATCGAATATCATCAACGGACTCACTCAACTTGAAAGGCGCCATCGGCCTGGCGAGTGTGCTTGAATGTTGTTTCTCACGAACTGAGGAACACCGCATTCGACTATCGGTTAGCTTCGATAGTTATCCGTCGTCGAAGCTCAGGGTTTTCAAGCTAAATAGATGTGTGGCGACGCAGTCCTCCCCTTGCTCAGGGGGGAATCCGGGAATCAGGGGCTGGAGCACATTCGGGCGGATAAATAACGCTTTGACCGGGTTCATCCACACTTTCTGCGTACAATCCCCTTTCAAACCTTCAACCCGAAGCCTAGCCCGTGATCACACATCTAGAAAGAGAACTTATGCCGGACCTCACTATCATCAACGACCTCACCGAATCCATCCACGTCGCTTTCTTCATCGTCGCGCCCACCCACTGGAAAAACAACCTCCGCCCTGGCGAGCGCTGGACAGTGCATCTACCGACTCTCCCGCTCTACTTCCAGGCGCGTTGGGCGGAGCGCCAAGACTACGACAATGGAGTGGTCCACCGATCGCGAGAGTTCTCTCAGGAAGAGTCCATAGAGATGGGCGCGACGATGGGCGTAGCTTGTGCTGCCGGAACGGCTTCGATTGTCTCCGCAGCAACGTCCTTCCTGTCGGGATTTGAAGGTGTCGGCGTTCCGTTTGTCGCAGCGCCGTTGATGATGGTGGCGAATCACGGTAAGGCTCACAACTGCCGTTGATATCGTGTTTAGCTGAAAATTGTAGGCGGACAAAGGTACGGGTCGATGGGTCACGATGCCAAGCTGTGTGAGACGCGGGTGTGGGTGCCGTGGGTCGAGCACAAGCAGTATTCAGTGAGAACTGTCGGTGGAGGACAATATGGTCTGTGGGACGTGAAGGAAAACAGGCAGGCGTAGATTTGCAATATGGATTGTCAAAAATGTATCGTGCGCAGGCGGTGAAGAAGAGACCAGCTGTTAGTGACATGATCGATCTTTTCCAAAAGAAAACATGAGTGAATAACGTGCCGGACCGTCGGGTCGTTCGACATGCTCTACATGCCCTGATCTACTGCATTCTAGCCCGCGGCCCGACCTCGATTTGGTCGCTTCTTCACCAATACCATCGGACGGGCTCCAGGAAGAAGTTCCGCTGCGCTTACCATGTCGTAGATGGATAATACGTACGAGCCGGGTGGAGAGTAAACCAAGGTGGAGGACGAAACCTATCTGTCAGCGGCATCAATCGGGGTCCAGTTCCTAACCATGGACTCGGAAATTTTTTTATTGTGATGCACACTGTGAGTCAGCACGAATCTAGTGTTGCGGTGAAACCACAATAATTATTTATGCGCGAGAGCGGGATGGAACCTCCTGGCCTGCAGCGAGACTCCGGTTTAATCTTGGCAGGGGCAGGGCGGAGCTTATGCAAGCCCTTTGGTGAACCTGCGTGTTAGTGAGTAAACGCACCCAAAGACACCGGGGTTCGAACACGAACAGCTGAAAATGGTACGGCGCATGCACATGCTCGTCTCATTCTGGAGTGGTTCCTTTCTTTCTCCCCCGTGCTCACCCTTATATGTCCGGTATGAGAATCATGGGCGTCGCGAGTTCACGATACAATGCGGCAGGTACCCGAGAATCTGCAATCCAATAATATACCTTCGTCAACGTCTCTGGACAGAGGTACTCTTCCTGGTTCCACCAGCAAAATGGGAAACTGGTCGAATGGTGGGCGCAAAGGATACACTCAGAGACAGTAGAGTTTTCTGGGGGCCCTCTGGCAACTCTCAGGTGGATTATCGTTTTGGACGTACGATTTGATAGACTTTTACTGTTTGTAAAGAAGCGTGAGGTTGGGAACGAGATCCTTGCCAAACAATGTACACGGAAAGAAAGATGGTTCGCGAACTGTATGGAGGTGGATAAATAATGGTGTGTTTTCCCGTGTTCCTGTCGATACGGCAAGTGCTTTGACCATTAATGTTTGTAACAAACGATCCGCAGATACCATCTCGACAGGAACGGTGAAACGTCGGCGTAGAATCCACCTCGTCCTTGATCTTGAAATCGTTGTAGTCAAAGGAAAAAGGTAGGAGGTGAGTGGGTCGTTGGCATGTGGTACGTTTAGTTGGTGTCAATATTGAATGATATACCACTGAAGTGTCGGTTTCTTCAGGATTCTGGTGTGACTGTGAGATGTACACGGCAAAAAAGGCTGATTGTACTGATACAGCGGTAGATCTCAAACTCCTTCATCAGCGTCTGCCTGTCCGTTTGCATTGCTTTGAACCTTAAGACGACGCGGTACGCCGTCACGGGCCGAAATCACTTGAATTCCGCCACCACTGCACCGCCACATTAGTCGGGACTAACCTGGGCGACTAAGATACGTAGAGCAAGTAATTGAACCTCTTGGTTCGTTTGTCCCCCTTTGTACACATTACTCAGTCCATAAATTCCGAGAAGCCTGTTTTTTTTTTTTTTTTTCAGACACGTCGCACCAGGTGATCAACAAAAAATAGGGGGTTACTCCTGACTTTGACTTTTTGATCTTCGTGGCACCCAAACTGAAGTGCCAGTGCTAAGAAGAAGAAGAAAAAGCGATGCCCGACCTTACCATCATCAACAACCTTGACGAACCCATCCACGTCGCCCTCTTCGGCCCAGCACCAACGACCTGGAAAAACAACCTCCAACCAGGCGAGCGCTGGACAGCGCACCTGCCGGCCAAGGCCACGATCCCGGTGGGCCGCTTCAACTTCGAGGCACGCTGGGTCGAGCGCGCCGTGCCAGACCCTGGCGACGTGGCGGCCCCCGCGGCCCGGGCTGCCGACACTGACACCGGATCGTCTGAGGGGGCCGACAGCAAAGCCCACGCTGGTGGGAAGCTCGTCTATCGATCGCCCGAGTATTCGCGGGAGGACGATTCGAGGGGGTCGGGGAAGAAGGCTGCGACTACCAGGAGGGCGTCGCTCGCCGTCAGCGCTGTGAGTGTCGTCACCGTCGGCTTGCCGCTCGGGATACCGCTGTTGGTGGCGGCGAACGCAGGTGAGTTACGGGCTTTGCACACTGCACTGTGGGGTGGGATGGTTAATGAATGCGTACACTACAGGCGCGGGTGGCAAGGCTAAACCTCCTGCGAAAAAAACTGACATTGCCGAAACTAATGTTGTACTCTGTGAGGCGCGGCTCCTGGTGACGGGGTTCGGGAGCAAGGAATATTCGGTGAGGATGATAGGTAAAAATGAGTGTGTTCTGTGGGACGTAGAAGGGAAAAAGCAGATGTCATGACATGACTGTGCAGCTGATGCACATCTGATCACAGCGACTTGCAGTGTATCAATTACTTACATGTATCAACGTTCAACACCGAAAGTAACAGTACACATAGGTATAAGCATACGACGAAGTTCTGACAAACGTATATACGTTCGTTTTCACAACTCTGTTTCTTGTGGACGTACGATGAGCTTGCGAGCGCTCACTTCGCCGAGCCCGAGCCTCTCCAACCCAGCGTTGACACCATTCAACCCACCCGGGAGCACTTCCACCACATTCGGCTATTGATTAAGCATCACAACTTTCGTATCAGTCGAGAGAGTTTACTTCAACAGAAACTCCCTACCTTGATCTTACCCTCAGCGAGCCACCCCGACAACTCGCGCATAAAGCGCTGCCCAAACTCACGCACACCCGGGGTCGGCACCTCGAACGTTCCCAACGCGTGCGACACCTTTTTGCCACTGACAGGGTCATACCTAGGCAAGAGTGATTTAAGAAACACCTCGACGAGATGACCACCGGGTGCGAGCGCGTCGTATGCGATACGCTGCGTTTCTTCGACGGAGACCGCGTCAAAGGCATAGAGCAACGAAGTACCGCCGCATACACCCGCGATGCGCTCCAGCAGCTCTTCCTTGGACAGTTGGCGAGGCAGGACGTGTGTTGCACCGAGTAACTGGAGGTATTCAGTATTGTGCTGAGATGCAGTCGTGATTATAGGGGAGAACCCGGAGAGACTCGCAAGCTGAATCGCTGAACGCGTGGTGCACTTTAGTGATGTACGGGATCGTTGAGTGCAAGCTGAAACGCACCATATTGGCCGAGCGACGAAGCACCTGCCATGATGAGAATTGGCTGACCGGCATATTTATCAACTCCTCCCTCTCTCTCGAAAGGGGCAGTTAAGCCGAGACCATGGGGTTCCGGTGCGTAGATCGAAGCAGCGAACGGGAGGATTCCGACGGGAATCGATGCAGCTTCTTCAAAGCTAATATTCTCTGGTATCTTCAATATCTTAAATCGCACGTAGCGTATGTTAATATATACTACCTACCTTGCCAGCAAGATCCCCAGAAATAAGCGTATACTCTTGGAAAGACGCGTACTTGCTCTGAAAGTTGTACTTGGTCACGTAGAACCTGTCAAATGAACGACGCATCAGCACGAAAAAAAATAGACAAATAAAAGAGGGCCGATTACACTTTATCGCCGACAGCGAGGTTTGTGACGCCCTCCCCAAGCTTTTCGACGACGCCTGCACCTTCCTCGCCGAAGACCAGTGGGAAATTGTTCATGCGAGCAAAGCCAGTCTTTGGCCAGTTCCAATCCATGGGGTTTAGAGCGATGGCATAATTTTTGACGAGAACGTCACCGGGTGCGGGCTCGGGGATCTCGTTTCCGGCGAGGACGAGTTCTGCGCCGAGTTTATTGAGCCAAAGAGCTTTCTGAGAAGCCATATGCGTTGGAGATGAATCGATTGTGCGCGGTATTGTGCACTGTTGTGGGGCCTGCAGCAGTACAAATAGCAGTGATATTTATACGATCCGCTGGGGCGCGTAGTATGTACTATCATGACACATTCGTGAGGTCAAACGCCCTTGGAAGATTAGTAACACCTGTATTTTTTTAATCCAGCTTCGCGATAATCAATCCTAGGTGCTGAGTCACACACCGTTCAATGATTGATTGTCGATCGTGAAAGCTTGACTCTGGTAAGTCACGTGATAATCAGCCGTACGTTCACCCTCGGCAGTGGAGTCACTTCATTTGACTAACGTATTCCCAGCCAGGATTTCTCCAGATTCTTCACCAGCTCTAGCAAGCTTCCTGGCGTAAACTTTTCCGCCTCTGACACACTTCACTCGTCAAATTGAGAAGGCTCGACACCTCCCTGAGCGCTAGTCTACGACTTCGTCCCTGTCGCTGTCACCCTGGCGATCGTACACCGCCGCCATTCCTGCAATCTTCTGGGCTCGCAGAACAAGCAAGCCAAGGTTTGCATTACGCGACTTTGTCTGGCAGTTGGGGGGTCGCGGTCAGATGGTATGGGGAGGTACGTTTGTCGTCGTCTAGAGGTATGTTGTCCACGTACTGTCACGCTCTCATTCTCCCCCGTGATTGACTTGTGTGAATAGGCTTGACATTCCCTCTCGATTGCCGTGTCGTCAGACGCTCCTCCCACTTGTCCGTCGGTTCCTGCCGAA
>JBBPKB010000428.1:0-13321 GCA_038089035.1 Boletellus dicymbophilus
GTTGTAGTCACTATCCTTGGAACACTTACTGGGTCATTGATCCTAATGATCCTAGGTTAAAACCCTCTAATTACCTAACACATACCCTTATTTACATTTCCTGTACACTTCTCTTCTATTTTCTCTTTATCTAAATCTGTACACATCCCCACCGCACTTATGTATTATCCTGGACTCACTTGGTACTTAGCACCTTATTTAGATCATAGGAAAGCATACAGCTTGGTCTGTGCATATACTCCTTAGGGTATAAATAGGGGCTTGCATGTACCATCTACCTTAGCCTAATCCACTTGTATTCTTGTTGGCATTCAGTCGTAAGGCTTGAGCTACAGAGTATTAAGGATGAAGCTATCCTCTATCTCTGTCTTGTTTTCATCCAATGCTTTCTCATTACTTCACCAGCTATAGTGGTCACTGTAAGATTGTCCAGCCAGTGTGGTATCTAAAAGGCTTGTGCCTGGAAGGTCATAACAATACCTACCTAGTGTTGATGATGCACTGCCTTCCATCAGTGTCACATTATTCAAAGCTGCCACCAACAATTTAGCCTGGCAGACCTATGTACTTGAATATTAGAGCTACTCAAAGTTTGTGTATAAACCTTTTTCCATGAATATCCTTGTCTGTGTAGTGAATTGGAAATAGTTTGTGTTGAAATGTCAACATAAAAGGATTGCAAGTGCTGCAACTTGGTTAGAGTGACAACAGGAAATAATGCTCTCTAAGTACTAGTTCACAATGTTAGCAATGATGGGCATATCAGAACATTACTGCCATGTCCAAGCCAGTGATTGTGCACTCATCCAGGGTCAAGTGGCTTGTGGATTATAGTCCCAGTTGTGTCACTCCAGGTTTTCAGCATACAATAGACTTTCCTCTTTGATATTCCAGTGCTCAGGGCAATGTCACCTGGAGTCATTTTTGATGACATTGTTATGAAGAGTTTTTTCTGCTCTGTATGGGTGCACTAGTAGTGGTAATTCCCCATTGCTGGTCAGTGCTGGTTGCTAAGCATTGAGCATGTAGTAAACAGTTAAGTGAACATAAGTTAGATAACACATCCTTTTGTTGTTTTTTACTTTGTTTTTGGACTTATTGTACTTTTCATGTTCACCACATCAAGGCACATTATATAATCATGCCATTATTTTGGTTCAGACTTTGCCTGCTGCACTTCAGTCTTCATCAATACAAAGTTACTGAGGTAGGCAGTTCCTACATCAAATTACATAGCTACTTTTGCTAACTTACCTAGTTTTTCACTTTGTGTATAGTCCCTGTGCAAGACCTCCATTCAAGAGGTTATGTGTTACAATTTCCTCCTTTTTCTTTCCTTTTCCTCTTTATACTCCTTCTACACTACTGTTGATGCACAGATAATGTCATCAATATTAGTATTGATCTGTTCAACTTGGATCTTTCCTTCAATCTTGCTTACTCATTCTGATTATGCATCAGTCTGCTTCAACATGGACTTCCTCTTCCTTTTCTGTATTATACATATCATATGATTCTCACATCCAATCTGCTTCCTTCTTTTGCTCATATGATATTCCTTCTTCCTTATTCATATCTTGGTCCATGCACTGTGACACACCTATTTAAAAAACCCTTGATAGCTCTGTTGTAGCTAAGCTAGGTCTACTTGAGAATTGATCCCACTTTCCTCTTGAATACTTAGGAGCTCACATCATCAAACCTTTGCCTCTGCTTCACTCTGACCTACTGATAACAAATCCTTCTCTGAAAGTAGTCTCTTTGGCCATTGTACCATTGAGCTGATCCTTGCTCTTTCTTTCAAGTCTATGTTTGTTCCTACCTGGACCAAGCATAACATTATGAGCCCTGTTTGCTCATACTAAATACCTAGTTCAACTTCTTTTGAATCATTAATGCCTTCCACATTGTCTCCAGGAGCATAGCTTCCATCTGTATCTGAATCTGCATCTATGACCAGTTCTGGCCAAGTAGCTTAAGTCTCAAGTTGCCTATATGATGTACCCTCACTTGACAATGATGATACAAATTTCTAGACATGGAAATTCTGTATCCAAATGGTACTTGACATCTGAGGTCTCTGGAAAGTTGTCACTGGAGACAAGACTATACCAGACCTGAGCATGTACCTAATAGAGCATGAGGAATGGCTAAATAAGGATAAAGAGGCATGTGCCCAAATTATCTTGATGTTGAAAGATGAACTCCTCAGTAGAGTACTTTTGGCCATGATGGCAAAAGTTATCTGGACAAAACTCAGTGAACAATATGAAGAAAAGGGAAAACAATCAATAGCTTACCTCATTAGCAAGCTATTTTGAAGCATGCTCATAGAGGACTCATCTATAGAATCACAACTAAATGTGATGTGACAGAAAGCAAATATTTTACACACCCTGGGACAACCCCTAGAGGACTCACTCATTGTCATTGCTATGGTTATCTCCCTATCTCAATCATACTCAACTCTCTACACCATCCTAATGTTCACCAGCAACAAACTCACTATGGATGGCATTATTGCTCAAGTCCTTGTTGAGGAGCACTCATGAAAACCTGCAAATCAGTCAGTTCTAGCCACAAAAATACTAGTGTCCAGAAAGGGAAAATCCAGAGAGAAATATGTATATAAAGACAAAAAGAAAGTCAGACCTATATGCAATTACTGCAAAGGACTATGCTACACAGAGGATCAATTCAAGAAGAAAAAGGCTGATGAAGTTGAAAAGAGTACAAGTCAGAAAGAAAAGGATAAAGGAAAAGAAGAAAAGGCTGACCTGAGCATCTGTGTTGCCCAAACTGGTGCGACTGACCCATCACCAGCACTACACCTCATTATGGTCCACAGAGATGACCATGAGATGACAAATGACTAGATTATAGACTCTGGTGCATCAGTGCACATATGTTACCAATGCAAATGGTTCAAAACATACCATCCACTTTTTCCCCCACAATCTGTCATCATAGGAAATGGATTGTCAATTCATGCAACTGGGATTGGCCAAATCAAGCTTGAGGTTGAAGCTGAAGACCAGTAGAGGTATAAAACCATCTTGCATGATGTATTCCATGTCCCAGTTCTTGATAGCAACCTTTTATCTGTCTTCCAACTGGTGAAAAGTAACCTCTGAGTCACCTTTGAACCACAGTGCTGCCATATAACCAATGGCCATGAGACACTTGCAATCAGACAAAAATAAAATACACTTTATATACTTGCTGCAGTGCCATACCTAGAAGAGTAAATGGCATATGTTGTACATGGGTTGATGGAAAGCCTAGATCCAGATCTCCCTGTTTCAGCTTTTGTGTCTCATACTACCACTTTGATAGCCAGCCTCAATATTTGGCATCAGAGATTAGGTCATATATACCCAGACTCTGTCATACATCTTGAAGAGAAAGATATGGTCAGTAGCATAGTCATCAGCAAACATGGAAATCACTCAGATATATGCAAAGCCTGCCTTGAGGGCAAGCAGTATTGAGTGCTTATACCAAAGAAATCCAATATCAAATCACTATGTGTCCTATTCTGAACATACTCAGATGTCTGTGGACCAATGGAAATGGCCTCATGCTTGGGATACCAATATTTCATCACTTTCATTGATACATATTCCCATTGCCTAGTAGTAAAGTTAATGAAAACTAAAGATGAGGTACTTGACCATGCTAGGACTTACTAGGAATGCACTGAGGCTGAAACAGATCAATGTACCAATATTTTGTGAAGTGATGGTGGTGGAGAATACACTTCAGGAGTCTTTCTGAAGTACCTGTAGAGTAAGGGCATCCATCATGAAATAATGAATGTATATACCCCCTAAGAAAACAGAGTAGTGAAATGGATGAACTATACCTTAGTTGAAATGGTGTATGCAATGTTGAGCAATGCTGGACTACCCAATACCTACTGGGAGGACACAATTCTCTACTTGATACACATCTTGAACTGTGTGCCAATATATATGCTGAGTGGTGATATAACACCACATGAAATGTTCATTGGAAATAAGCCATCAGTCAGCCATATCCAGATATTTGGCTGTGTCATACATGTCCACATACCTGACGAAAAGTGCCACAAACTCAATGCAAAGTCACTCAAGTGCATGCTCCTTGACTTTGCCTCAAACCAAAAGATATATATTTGTCTCCACTGGTTGACAGGTTGAATCATCAAATTGTGAGACATTGTGTTTGACAAGGGGGTGGATGAACCAAGCCATGTCACATTCAAGGACAAGACTAGCCTGAACAAAAAGAAAAAGCCAGCACAAAACAGCAAAATGGTCAACTTACCAATATAACATGCACACATACTACAATCCAATGATATGATATCCATCAATAGTGATAGCACCAATAAAGTGGAGAGGATCCAAATTCCCATTGGAAGAGAGCTGGAACAGTCAACAAATGTGAGTGATGGGGCCAATAAGGTGAATGATAAGGCCCAAACTGAGCTGAATGCACCTGGTAACCAACCTGAGCCAAGTGAGGATGCTACAGACAGACAAACCATGGAGCCATAAGCAGTATGCCCATATCAGAAAGGATGGTGACCAAGCAGAGCACTAGTCCCACCAGCATCATATCCAGTCTCAATACCTGCTTCTGCACTGAGATGATCAAGCCATAAAAGAAAAGTGTCCATATATGACAACAGCAACTGGTTCCTAGTCAACCCACCAAAAGTGATCCTACAGAAAGAGTCTCAACAACCAGGTGTTACAAAATGGGTTTTTACAGGCATATTTTTCCTCTATTTATCCCTATTTTTCCTTATTTATTTTGGCACTTGCTTGCCACTTATGCTTTCATCTACCATTTCCTATCCTATTCTCATTACCTTACCTTTTCTTTCTCTTTCCTTATTTATTCTCCTTCAGATCCCCAGTGCATTGCCTCACAGCTATGCATGGCTGTACAACACAGCCACATTCCCACTGCCTCATGCCAGTGCTCAACCACTAGTATCACTTGCTGTATGAAAGCCTGCTTCATCAGATCTCCATTCCTGCATCCATATACATAGCAAACTGGTGCTTCTTTATATGGACACAGAACCCCTATGGTGCTCCTTTGATCCACTTCTGCTTCCACTCTGCTTTCCCACACTTTGGCTATTCATCTATTTATACCAACCTATGGCATTAACCCACCTTATCTTGGCTATGCTCTTGATCCTATTTATTCCAGCCCAATGGCATATGCTGCTCATTGATCCTGTTTGACCCAGCCAATGGCACATGTTGCTCATTGACCTGCCCTTAACTTATTGACTCATTATGACTTGTCCAGCCAATAGCATAAAGCCCTCTCATCAAGGCTATGTACAAACCTATGCATGGACTTCTGTGTGGCTATGCATACCTGTGCATACCTGTGCTCAGCTATCCACCTCATGCCTCCATGGCTATGTCAAAACCCATGCATGAAACTCCTTTTCATTCCATTCTGCTTTATATTCCCTTTATCCCTTATTTATTGTCCAATGGCACTATTTCCTCTTATCTCAGCTATGTATATTCAAACCCAGCACCAATGGCATATTTACTGCTAGTGTACAAATAGGACTACATATGTACAAACAGATGTAAACCCTAGTTTAGTATATAAGGTGTGATGTCACTATCAAACACTCTCTAGTCTTGCTCTCCTTGGATATTTCCTTACAAAGAGTCTATCTACTAGAATACTAGGTGCTCTTAACTGAGTTAATTAGGGACTGGTCAGCTAATGGTGTTTACCCCCACCTTACCCCCTCATGGTGATGGCCAGATTCCATTATCATTGTTCTACATCCCTTGTGGGTTGTTTCATCAGGAGGAGAGGAAGAGAACTTACTTGGTCTGCTAGAGGTAGAAGACAACAACAATGATGTTGTTGCTGACAAAGCAGATGAAGGTCCCATGCAAAGTGCATATACTGTGGTCTCATCAGATAACAAACCAGCCACCTACAAGGAAGCTGTCAAGCATCCAGATGCAAACTTATGGATTGCAGTCATGCTTGCTGAACTTGAGACATTCAAGCAAATTGGTCTGTACAAGGAAGTAGATCAACCACCTGATCACAAGATCATTGAGTCTAAATAGGTATTCAAAGTCAAATAAGGACTGAATGGCAAGATTGATAGGTATAAAGTGCACTTAGTTGCAAAGGGGTATACACAGGAGTATGGACTTGATTACACTAACACCTTCACTCCAGTAACCAAATTCACAACCATCCAAGTGCTACTTGCACTCACTGCAATCCATGACCTTCACTTGCACCAAATGGATATTAAGTCAGCATTCCTAAATGGCAAATTGATGGAAGAAATCTATTTACACCCACCATCTGGCTTCCAAGGGGATCTGAACAAAGTATGGTTGAATTTTGCATGTGCTATATGGACTAAAGCAGGGATACAAGAGCTGCCCACAGGTCATAGTGACTTTCTTACTATATGAAGGCTTTAGGAGTTTACCAACCATGCACTTTTTCCTATAGCCCTCATGCCAGTTTAGGTGTATATTAGATTTTAGACATATTCAGGTGGCAATTTTACCATATATGGACATGTATTATGCTATATTCTCAAACCTGGTCAAGAAGGATAAATATTGTAGCTTAGATACAGCTCTTGTATCTGGGTATATTGACCATAACTGACCAATATTTCATTGTAGGTACTAATCACTCTTGCTGAGGACAATTTCACCCTCTCTGATGGTGTTTTCCCCTCAACAAATTCAAATGAAATTCATGACATGGTAGATGGCAATAGGGAATAGCTAGCATGAGCAATCTTCTGTGAGTTTTTATACACAATAACTGTTCCAAAATGAATATTAATGACAATTTGGATGCATTGAACCAATATTGGATCATTGGAACAGACAGAATAGTTAATTTCAAGCTTATGGAGGGTGATATGCTATAAAGTCAAAATCTATGATTTGATAATAGTAAAAATGGAAAATATAGAGGTAAAGAGTGTCAGATGTTGATTGAGAGTATGCCTAGAAGGACACAAGTGGTAATTAAAGCCAAAGGAGGTCATACTAAGTAATAATTATCCCTAGATATCAAAAGTGAATTAACCATTGCAATGAGTCACCATTTTAAAATGTTTATATCTCCTGATTGGCTAATCCAAATCACATAACCCAAGGACCAATAGATAGCCAAGAGTTAGTACTATATTTGGTCTCACCAAATATAAGCAAAATTCCCACACCTGTTTCACACCACATCTAGGTTAGTTATTGTAATAGTTTATTCACTCACTGTATCTCAAACCCCTCTGACCTACCTCCACTAGAAGTTGTTGCACAACTCCTGGATTCTGATCTCCAATCCTTTGAAATATGAGGGACATGGACTTGTGCAAGGATACACTACATATAGTGGAGCCAACATCTCATCTGATCTGCTCCTAACTCTAGATCTTTAGAGTTATCTTTGCTCCATGATTAGTAGTTTAACAGTAGTGTGTCCTTGCATAGATCCATGTCTGCAGCTACTGTTACAATTTCTTTCTTCCCTTTCTTCTTTATGATAAGGACTATGCTTTGTCCCTACGTATTGCCTTACCTTCTCTTATCCAGACAATCCTCTTGGACTATGCTATGTCCCCATACCTTTCTTCATCCCTTTTGATTAACCCTTTGACATAGACAATTCCCTTGTGATGACCATTCCTACATTGTCATCTTGATTACATTTATATCTATCCTGACACAGATTCTTCTTCCTTCAACATCCTGCTTAGTCTTCTTGATTATGCAGTCGTCCATCCTATCATGGACTCCTTTATCTTTCCAATCTTGCTTACTCACTCTGATTAGGTAATCATCCATTTGATCACAGATCTTTCTTATTCCCATCTTCTTTTACTCATTTATGATTACTAGATCCTCCATTCGATCACAGACCCTCTTTTCCCTTTCTGGAATTCTTGACATCATATGATTCTCTTTTGGCCTATCACCTTTCTCCCTTCTCTCATATGATGTCTTATTTCCTTTCTTGATCTTGGTCTGTGCACCATCCCCTTGAGTATATAAACCATACTGTAGCATTGCTTGTACCTTAAGCTAGATCTACTCTATGATTGCTTTATGATACTCGACAATATCCAAGACCCTCCTTGATCCTCTTGCAATATCCTTAAGTCCTTGAGCATCTCCTCTTGAGGTCCAACCTCTCAACTCAACGCTTCCCCAGAACATTCCTCTGGGTTATCAATATATGATAGACTTGAGGCTCATTGACTGACCTCTTGTCCCTTCACCTCAGTACCTCTAGGCGATATGATACAACACATTCCCCAGTGGAATGCCTTCAAATCCTTCTCCAAAGGTAGCCTTTAGATTGGAATGTCTTAGGCTGACAATTGTTTCACCCTTAGAGTCTATGCTTGTTCCTACCCAGACCAAGCATAACAGCTACTTCATTAAGCAAAAAATTCACACAGATGACATACAGGTTGCATATTACCTCACAAAAGAAATGATTGCCAATGTTCTAACAAAAGGACTCCCTAGAGATCAGTATGAAACTCACAAAAACAGCCTCAGCCTCACTATGGCTCAAGGAGGAGCATTAGAGCACAAATAAATAACTATGGAGCAATCCTTAGTAATCTGAGACTACAGCTACCAATTATATAATTGTACCATCTAGTAAGCAAGGGGCCTGCTTACAGAGCAGGCAAATGTGCACACCCCTACAGGCCAAACACACCACACTGGGATGCATAATATAATTTATAGGGTCTACTAATAATACATTGGACCAGTATATAAAAGGTAGTATAGTAGCAGGACCTAATAATAATTCCTATCATCCATATCTTATCATGTGACCATCTAAGCTTATTTATGCAGCCAGGGCAATAAGATTTGGCAGAGTGTAACTTAGAGTAAGTGCAAGAGAAAATGGGGCAAGAGCAGGGAACTTCTGTTGTTTTGCTCATTGTAGTGTTTTGGCAAACTTTGTACTACTGCTACTGAATACCAAAGCTCCTCTTAGTGTTCTAAGGGGCTTGTGAGACTGGGGTGAGCAGCACTATGTGCAGTATGTATTACATCAGTTTAGAGCTGATGTTCTCTTTACTTATAATATTTATTTATTTCTGATCAACACATATCATATTCTCATGATTACTATAAGCTGCCTCACACTTCAATACTATTCATTGAAAAGCATGATTGGCCAAGTAAAGTCCAGCTCACAGAAGGTCCACATTTGCACAGGAGTCAAGAAAAAAGCAGTGTGAGGGATGGTCAGCTATCCTGAGTACATGGAAACAGGCAGAAAAAGAGCAGCTTGAGCAGAACAATGCATGACAAGAAACTTACTAACAAGCATTGAAGTTATGGGCCAAAGAAGATGCCTGTGCCAAACAGGAAGTTGGCAGTCACTCTTGACTGAGAAAAGTTTTAGGGGCCCATTCCAAAACCAAAGGGAAATGATGGTAGGGTTAACGAGTTGGGAGCCACCAAAGAGGAGCCTGCGTCAGGTAGCGAAGGCATCGAGAGCGACGGTGGAAGTGGAGAAGTGTGATGGCTGCCAATAAAGATACGAAGATAGCAGTAAGCGATGTGCGTCGCAACTGACGGGAAACACAAAATAAGCACACATTTCGCGACTCTGCCCATCGCCTAACTTACGATTCGTAAAATAGTTGCACATTCCATAAGGACATCATCATGGTAACATATTCTAATTCTTTTGTGGTAGAACATTTTTGCCATTTTCGAATGCGAGCCTGTTCAAGTTTTGCTGTCGCAACTGCCGGGGGATGACTGTATTTGGCTATGTCCCGCGATACCCCCTTCTTCGTACTGAGGTCGGAATGCCGACAGGAGCGCATATCGTTGCGGCGACAGTGAGGTGTGTGCGTGCTGAGCCGTGAACGTCGGGTCATACTGCAACGATTTATATTCTCGATAATCTGGAGTTGGTTATAATCATCCTCTTCGTCCGAGGATGGAGTTGCCGTGTTCTAAAGCGAGTTCGCGCATAAATCAAAATTCGGCTGAATGCGTTACTATCTTCCGATAAATATCCCAGTCTTCATCGTTAGCCCCAAACATGTCCTCTATGCAGTGCCGTTCGCATTTCAGTACATCATGAGCTGTGGGCGGAAAAAAGTACCTAGTCTAACTTTACGCTTCTTCTTGGACACTTTTGTAAGGTACCGATCTTTTCTGCGCGTCGCCGTTTCGACTTTCGGACCGCTGTTACTTTTATTTTCGTGTTTCACTTCTTCTGCTCACTCGATACGCCGTCCTCAATTTTAGTTGACACATTTGGAGCGCGTTTCAGCTACTTTTACAACACCGCTCATGTATTTAAGCTAACTGGCTGCGAGTTAACAAATAGAAGAAGGAAAGAGGACCCATGGTTTGACACCGTCCCCTTCGAACTCGCATTCTGGTCGCGTTCCGCTCCAGCGGCTTCGCACCCTTCACACTTTGTCATCCGCCGCAAGCGAGGCGATGTTTTTCATCCTAGCTTGAGCCGCAGCGCTCTTCCAATCCGAAAGTGCTGCCTTTCTTCTTCCTCGCTCTTTCATCCTATTCATCAGGACCTACCAGAGGATCGCAACACGGAGCATCTGAATCGACACGCAAAAGAGCGAGAAAGAACGATGTACTTCTTGCTCCTTTCGCAAGCGACTTGCCCACTCCTCGAAGTTATTCTCCCTCTCTCCCTCGCCTCGTTTCTCCTCGGCCTCCTTTTCTGGTCGACTGCGTGCATGCGCTTCCCATCCAGATTTCAGGAGTTTTTACTCCTTTTCCTTGATGTCCTCTTCGTCGAGCTGTTAACGGACGTTAGCTTGAAACAGTGTCGACACTGAACCGACTACCTCTGCATCCAGCACATCGACCAGGTTGAACGTCGGCTCTTCCTGTTGTTCTAATTTGTTCAGCGAGTAAGATATATACGGGGGTGTCACGTACAGCTGGCTCATCTCCCCCTTCCACGTCCTTTTTTCACGCGCGCTTGAGATCATACCCGAGCTTAATGTTTTTTTGCAACGCTGCGTCGTCCTCGAATCCTTCCGACTGGGGGACGGTCTACAAGCAAACAAATCCCCGTCAAATCGACGTTCGACATACAGTGACCTACGCCTTGGAGAAAGAAAAAAAGCTAATCGCCCACTCGCGTTTGTTCTCACTGTGCGTTTCCTTCAAGTCGAGATACTGCGAATCGCTTTCCTTTTGCACGAGCTGTATTTTATTTATTCATTCATTCGGCATGCAACCTCACGTCGAGTTGAAAAGAAGAAATATGCAGACCTTCTCCATCCGGTTTTTGGCAGCAATCTCTTGCAACTTAGCGCGTTCTTCTTCTGTCTTCTCCTCCACCGGAAGCGCAAAAGGAATTTGGATTATACGCTTCAAAGCGTGAAAGGATAGTCGGTCGCAAATTCACAAAAGTTGTGTAGCATCCACTGAATGCATATGAGAGGTTTAAAAGCTGTACAAATAGAGGGGAGGAGTAAAAAAAAAAAAAAAACAAGTATGCAAGGCTGCTTGCGGGGAGGTGACGCGTGTCAGGAAACTGTGGTATATGAACTACATGAGTTTTAACGGGTACAGTGTGCTCTGCTGTGTGCCCCATGGCATCCTACGCAAATTCAGGTTTCAGCATATCAGCACAACAGATGCGGGCATGCAAGGGCAAAAGGCTCGACGGCGCGCGCGCTACTCACCGTTTAACCTGACTTAATATGACCAGTCCGTCTCCGATAAAAGGTGCGTTCGGTGCGGAAGGTCTATTGTTCTGGTAAAATGACATAACCGAGTCGATACAGTATGCTAGCGACGGGACGGAGTACTGCTCAAACATCAGTTCGGAAGTCACTGAGAGTTATTTGGCATTTCCGCGACGTGGTTACTCTTGTGGATGAAAGGGACAAACCACGTACGTGCGCGGGAGTGGAGGGGTGATCTGAGGCGTTCAGTCATCAGCACGGGATGCTCGGCGCGTCGATGCCCAGTCGGATGAACGCAAAGTCGAGCGCGTGTTCCCGCGCGCGTGCGTCGATTCAGCTACGCAGCGCCTGTCCCATCGTGAAATTCGAATAGCACGAGGGGCAGACAACAGACAAATAAAAAGCGCTTGGCACGCACCAGCGCATCGAAATTGAGCAGGACATCCCCCCTAGGGCATCTTCGCCTGACCCTTTGCCCCGCTCTCCGCGTCGACGCCATCCCCGAACAACAACAACGGCTGGTCGCGCTTGCGCTCCTTGAACTTTGCGATCACGTTCGGGACGGAGTGCAGCGTTGCCTTTGGACTAGAGGTCGTGAACCCGAAGTGCAGACTGGACTTGCCGTCATCCCATCGGCGCCCGACGTCTTCCGTGTACTCGCACCTGCCCTGCCCGCCTACACGCCCCCGGACTCATACGACCACTCCCGGGGAACGCGCACACCGCTCGTCATCGCTAGCGCTGCTGGGTATGGTCATGAATTATAATTTTGAGGACGTTCGCTGGAAAGAATGAGTGCAGCCAAATAGAGACAATGGGCGCGGTGCCGGACTTTGTGGCGCGTAGGGAACTCAGTTATTTATCATGTACTTGCTCGTCCAACAGTAGACCAAACATTGCTGGAGTCAAAGTCGGAGTCGCTGGTCGGTATTATGACCCCGTGCAGTAATCACTACTCATACATACCACCGTCTGACTCGATTTCGATGTACTTCTTCGTCGCGCCTCGCGCTGCACGCGGAGGCCCAGCCGGTCGCACCTCGATCTCGCTTATCACTACCTCTGAGTCCTCCACATCGCTCTCAATGACCCGCTTCGATGCAGGCTTTTTTGCAGCCGCAGAGGGCTTCCGTGGTGCAGCCTTCTTCGTTGCTTGTGAAGGTTCTGCCTTGCCGAAGAAATCAGTCACAGTCGCTTGAGCGGTCTTGGTCTTTTTCGTCATGGGCCGAGCATATATTTCTTCATCACTCTCATCATCATCCACCGGCCTGCCAAACCTGCCATTAGACACGGTTTTTCTGCCAGACATAAATCACGTACGACTTGCGCTTCGGCCCATCCTCAGCCTTTGCCTTTCCTTTCCCCTTGGCTTTCACGGGCGGTGGCTTCTCGTCTTCAATATCTTTCTTAGAGGGTCCTGCAGCAACAGGCTTTGGCTTTAGCTCCATCTTCTTCTTGACCACAGCCTTGGTGGGCTTGAAATCATCTTCTGAATTTTCTGATCCAAGATCCTTTGGCCCAGTGAGCGATTTCCGGTGTTTCAATGTAGCCTGTTTCTTCTTGACTTTCTTCCCGTTCGCATCGAGTGAGATC
>JBBPKB010000429.1:0-13319 GCA_038089035.1 Boletellus dicymbophilus
AAGCGGCGGCGGGGGCGGGGGCGGGGGCGGGAGAGGGGGGGGGGGAGGAAGGGTAGGGGGGCGAGATGGGACTGCTGAGATTGCCCGTGATGCCCAATTCAGCGTCGGTGAGAGGTTCGTAAATGTAGCCGGTGTTCGAATCGCAGGCGGGGCTGTAGACGTCGATGGTGTGTAGACGGGTGGCCATGTCTGCAGGGAAGAGCGTCGCCGACTTGCGACGAGCGTGAAAGGTGTTCTCTTCCGAGACGTGCTTGTACTTGGGGGGGCGTTCCGAGGAGGGATGGGGGAATGACGTATAAGAAGCATTTGTTTGACTCAGAGCCAAGTTGTCGGAGGAGTGATGGGACAAGGTTAGGCGACTCCCGATCTTCTTTGGAAAGAGACGGGAAAACTTCTTAGCCTTAGTCGGCGCAGTCACATGGTCATCAGCTGAAAAAGAAGCTAAGCGAAGCGGGGAGGATGGAATGGGAGACAGTGCATCGGACTGGACGCGGGAGATGAACGAGTGTATGCTCTCGCTGCTCTGCGCGACAGACGACGTGGGCGAGATGGAGAGAGGCTCCGCAGTGAATGCGGGGGTGGACGAGAGCGCGGATGCGAGAAAATGGGGCCCATACGGCGAATTTTGGGGGATGGGCAACGTAAGTCGAGCTTCCTTCTTGGACACAGCCGAGCGGGAGCGTCGACGCTGGACAGGGACGACGCGGGAGCACTCCTGAGTGCGGCGCTGTGGGAGCGGGAGAGACTCCTCGGGCCCACACGCGCTGAGGGTCGACGAGATGTCGCAAGTACTTGAATTAAATGATGCCGTCACGAGCCCCGAATTTCGAGCAGGCGCGTCAAGGTTAAGATAAGCTTGGGCTTGATATATATCCGGGGGGTATCTTCCACCGGTATAGGGAAGAGCCGGGAGATGGGAGGTGGACTCGCCACGGAACGAGATGGGGGCGCCAACGCTGCTCAAAGTGCTGGCGGTACGGCTCCGGAGGACGGCGAGTGGTGCAAAGGGATCATCGGGGTCTGGGGTGGGGTAGCGCGTCTCCAGCTCTAGGCTCGGAGCGGGCTTTCGTCGGATGCTAGTTGATACAGACATAGAGAGAGAGGCTGGCTGGCTCGACCAGCGGAGGGGAAGGATCTTGGAGTGCCAGGGCGCAAAGAGACACCCGACACGAGTTTTTGTACGATTTCCATCGTGGCTTCGGCGAGGAGAGTCTGCGACCTGCGTTCGGAACCAGGCGTTCGAGGGTTGCACGTTTCCGCATTGCCTCAATTCCCGTCGGTCACCGCACCTCCTTATCAGCACTTCGCGGTGCTTCCAGCGACTGGTGGTCTCCCAGATCTGAGAGGTCGTCGGCGACAGGCTAGCCGTACGCCTTGACCAGCGGGCACCTTCGCTGCCGGTGCTCGGCTGCTAAAGAAGAACAGCGACGGCGACATACCAAGCTGCCCATTTCACATGGTAGTAGTACACGCCGATCGAATGATGCCCTGCAGGCTACTGCTATCGTACACTGCACTCTCACTCTTTTCAGCAGCCCTCGTTGTGCGAGATCCCCTGCATGGGCGGAGTCAACCAATTAAGATAGCTAATTCCTAACAGGTCTATCATTCGTTCATCACAGGGAAGAATACTCGAGATGTGATATCATAACCGACGTCTTCCTCTTCCATCCCATGCCTCGAGTCCTCAGCACCTTCCAGGAGCTGGTGCAGGTTCAGGCGCGGCCATGAGCTACGAGCACAATCAGAATCATTCCGTAGAATACACGCGGATAACCTGCCTTGATAGTCTGGCCGGTGGTGAATACCATCGCGGCCATTCCAAAGACACCCAGCAGGATATCACCAAGCTTCTCCGTCCGAGTCTTCGCCACCGCCTTGTAGTGCAGCATCGCAGGATATACAAAACACAGTGGGATGCTATGGGGTCATGTCACTCTTCAGAATATGGACGTGTACACTTAGCGACCAAACTTACCATGCAAAACTGCCAATCAACGCGACAAACTTGTCGAGGTCCGCAGCACCGGCCCAACTAATCACCGTGCAAACCATCACCAGACCGAACCGGAAAAAGTTCTTCAGCCATTTCACTCGTGGATCCCGTTTTCCGCTCCTCACAAAGAGTCCGTTCTCCAAGATACGCACAGCCGGGAAAAACTGAAGGGGGATCGACAATAGAATTGCCAGAGAATACAAAAACTGGACCTGTTCCGCCAAGTTAACCGAACCACTGAAACCACTGGTAACCAACTTACAGCCTGTGTGAATTTATTCGTCTGATCAAGATTGACAAGAACGACTGCTTTCACATCTGACCCAAAAGTCAGATACGCGAGAGCGCCGGCTCCGCCAAATAACACTTGATCAAAAAAAGTAAGGAACGAATCACGACGGACAGGATGGGAAACAATGTGTACCTAGGGTCCCAATCATGACACCAGTCAATGCCCTGGGAAACTTGTGCGGTTCACGCATGGCGTCCGTAATCGGGATGACCTACACTGTTCATCAAAACCTCGGTAAAACTTGGTTACACAAAACGTACCAAACCCACTCCCTCGAACGAGAAAACGGCAGTACTTTTCAATGCTGTGTTATGAAAAAACTGTTAATCCGAACAAATCCGAGACTCACCCGATGAACAGTGGGAAATCTCGCGGGTTGAACATCTGAACCTGCGCTATAGTGCCCCGATGACTAATGATGGAAAATTCGCTTCCGAAGATGTAAATTAAGCCAGCGAGGATAAAAACATCAGCAATCAGTGCAGTGGTACTAAGCTTCGCAAGATTTCTAACGAGAGCCAAGGGAAGAAAGATGACCAGCTGAATGAGGATAAAAAATAGAACAGAGAGATTGGTTGCGCAATTCGTAGCTGCTGAGACAAATGCCTGAAAAAATCAGTTGTGCTGTTACTGTGTCGTTGGGCGGAAATCCTACCTTGAGGTTTTCCGCAACGAAGATGGTGTAAGCAGCAACAAATCCAATTTGAGATATCGCGATGGAGAAGAGAATCGCATATCGCATCCATGGGCCGTACAGTACGCCACCAATGTCTAAATTTGTTGTGAACAATTTATTTGATTTTGTATACGTGGATCACTCACCACCAAACGAGCCAGAAACAGCAAACTTGGCCTTGATCAAGAGTAGGAATGAATGCAAGGAGATCAATGCAACGAGTGTGATTGTAATGACGGAAAACACAAGCCCTCCATTGGCGAATCTTTTGTGTTTGTGGGGATCACCTACCGAACCACCGAGACGAGAACAGCTTACCCTTTCCCAAGGAACAACACACCGGTCCCTATAAACGATTTCAGGAGCTGTGGAGAAGGTGGCGTCAGTGTGGAGCATGAGAAGCTGCGCGAGACGCTTACCATGAGTACGGCTTGTGGCACAGTTGCATCGCCGTGAGCACTAACGGATACAGCCCGTCGCCTCGGCCGAGAGTGAGACCGACCAGTCGACTTTAGCAGGGGTTGCGTTTCAGTTTCAGTAGCCGCTGAAGAATGAACAGTTTGTTCGCTAGATTCCTCGTCCTCGGCTCTGTCTTCGTCTTCTTCAAGATCCTCTCCCGCCTGATACCAATTCAACGACGGATCTGAGGAGAAAATAAACCAGCTTACAAATTGACCATAGATATAAAGAAAATCTATGAAGTTGTTCGTCGCTCGTACGTCGTTGGCACCTCTCTCGTTTGCCTGTAAAAGGACATAGTTTCGTCTGAAGCCACCGGGCTCGTGGATATGCTCGAAGACAGGGTTGGGTGGCGCAACAGATCCCGCATAGGACGAGGCGCGTGGCCGACCAGATTGTCGCTTCTGGTCTGCATGCCACTTATAAATAGCATGGCTAAAGGCAAGTTGGAGTCGGTCATGGCCGGACCATTGTGACAATGAAGACAGACTCACGTAACATCAGCGCCCGGGGCGTGATACGGTATAGGAAACGTCTCAGATATTTCCCGCGGTGAACGTTGAGGAGTTGACGGGCCCGCAAACGGTTCGTCCACGTCGGGTGCACCCTGATCGGAGTCGTCGCTAGAGCGCAAGTCTGTGCGACTCGAGCGGCGTTCTGCGTGCAAAAGTAGATGGCGCCTAAGCACTCTAGCCTTATCCTCGGCAGGGAGATCATCCAGATCTAGGACAGAGTTGTCGACGGCAGAGTTCGTGGGGCGCTTTGCGCCAATTACGCTAGCAGAGGGACGGTGAAGACCGGTAACTGCTCACTTATAGAAATATTTGCATACGAAGACTCGTCCCGGGCGACGTTTGGATAGGAACCCACCGAAGGGGTGTACCGGGCGGGGATGTTGGGTACCGGGGGCGTTCCAGAATACTGAGCACGAAGTGCTCGGATGTCGGGGGTGCCGGAAGGAGTGGAAGTGGCGGAGTCGAAGGGGAGAGAAGTGCCCTGGATGTTGACGGGCTGGGACGGGGAGGACATGGTAGCGAGCAAGTCTGTACTGCAAGTGTAGCAGCAAAAGAACAGTCGAGCTGCCCGGAGCTCCTCCGCTCTCTGCTAGTGGTAGCGCAGAATCCCCATTTGGTCAAGTGGCGCGACTCTCCTGCTGCACGTGAGATAAGGTTATCTGCTACTCGCTAGCAGACACATTGATAGTACTACAGATCGAACATGGCCGGACTAGCTCTGATACAGAGGATCCTGTGAGTCACCGTAGAAACACATCAGAGCCCTCCGTAAAGCAACCGTTATCTCGTGGCGACAAGTTTGTGCAGTGACATCACGACTTCTTTGCCAAGTGCCACAGCAAGCCCGATCAATTTCCATATCGCAACCTTCGTTCCCATCACTTGATCAACTGGCCACTGCCCATTTTCGTGCACACCAAGCGAGGTGATCGCAAATCCTCAGTGTCAGCAGTGACCCTCTTTCTTCAGGGGAACTCCAGGACTTCTTCTGGAACTCGTTTGCCTTATTTTTTTCGATGAAACCTTATCCCTGCGCAGAAGAAAGTGTTATGTAGTTTTTTTTCCCCTCGGTTCGATGGAAAATCCGTTAGTTGCTCCGGAGGAGATCAGAAGGAATGATTTGAAGGGTGCTTTCCCAAACTTTACGTGACCAAAAGGCAACCCTATCGTGAATCCGTGGGTCACGAAAACGTCTGGGTCAGGGTCCCACCGGAGTTCAAGTGGCCATGTAATGTCATTGTCAGGGTACTAAGAGCTCGTGCCCCATTTGCAATGGTGTGGCGAGGAGTAACCACGAATACACAGATTTGAAATGAAAAGACAGTGTTCGAAAAAAAAAGTCGTTGAAATTTTTCATGCATACCGTAAAAAAGACTAGCAAAGCATGGCAACGTGAGGGTTGCTTAAGCATCTATCACAGGATCGTGCGTCATTTCAGCTAGCTCGTCAGCGTTCATCCAAGGAGACCGAGGAACAACGCGACATTCGAGTTCTAGTGGGTGGCTGGGAATCAAAAATGGGTCATGCAAATCCAAGAAAAGTGATAGGGATTGGCTCACGATATAAGTCCAGTTGACCACTCGGGGTTTGGCTCCAATTCGTCACCGTTCTCGTCCATCACTTTCAAAAACTTGAACGTCGCAAGTAGATGAACAATTGCTATCCACAGCGATGCATCCGCGAAGTGCCTACCAACGCTGCATCAAATGTGAGTTGTGTATGTATAATCATGGAGTGGATGTTTCTTGCCAAACTCTACGACCGAAACCAAAGACAAACGCCATTAAATCGTCGTTCAGTTCACCACCCTCAGTTAGGAACCTATCAGGCCTAAATTCGGCAGGGTTGGGGTATTTAACCTTGTCTCTGGACATTGCCCTGCCCGTGAGTAGTGGGTGGGCAATGCTGCGGTAGTGCGACGGGCCATGACGTACCAAAGGTTAGCCAAGACTACGCAACCTAGAACACCGTAATAAGGTCAAAAGTGTGAATTAAAAAAACGGAATTCTCCACCTTCAGGAATATAACGCCCTTCATAAACGTCGCTCTTAGTCGTGTAATGGGGCACACCTTGAAACAATTCGTTCAATAGTGGATAATGTGATCCACATCTAATTACCTAGCGGAACCACAGGATGCCACCTCAACGTCTCTCGCAGAATGGCGTCGATGTAAGGTAGGAACGGCCTGTCCCCAAAATTCGGAAGTCTGTGCGTTCCAATGACAGTGTCGATTTCTTTCTGAGCACGTTCTTGGATTTCCGGGTAACGCATCATAGCCAGGACGAATACAAGTAAGGTAGATGCTGTCTGTTGGGCTCTGCTCGAGAGAACTCATAATTGAAGCGATGAGATACATACCGTTTCAACGCCAGCTATTGACGTTCTGCGTTAGCTGCTACAGTAACCAGTAGAAGGATACGACGTACCGATGAAAGCTGTTGCAGAAGAAGACTTTAATGCGAGCTCAAAGCCTTTGGAATTGGCTTCTGGAAAGCGCTTGAGGGACTCAGATACCATACACGGTCCGGAGATGCAGGACATCTGATGTAGGGGATGAGCAAGCATTAGGCGATAATAACGAGGAGGAATGCCTCACCGCTCGGTTACGAGCATAAAAAAATGGCACATCCATCATCTCATGCAGATTGCTTTTTGCTTGTATCGCCATACGTTTTAAAGTAGCACCAGGAAGCCAGACGGGAAGTTTAAGCACTGGGAGTTGTTAGTACGAGGCTTGAATAAATAAAATCGAAACTGACAAAAGGGGAAGGCCTCCAAGATCGCAGCAGTCGAGGGCCCGGCAAATTTCACAAACACTTCAATTGCCCTTTCCGCTGCCAATACGAGCGGATCATCGTTCGGACTGGTTTCATAATCGTAAACAGCTGACATGATCACGGCGGAAGCATAACTGTATAATATTTTTCAGCATCTCGCGTAGACTGAAGAATTAACATCCACGGGAGATCTTACAGTTCAATCTGCCGTTGATAACTACCAGGACAACTATGAATGGCCGTTAATAGATGGCGAACTTTTCGCAGTTGAGTCGGAAGATAATCCCGCACGGCATCAGCGCGAAACGACTGGTGGAATAATCTTCGATGAAGTCGCCATTTCTCGCCATACTGGAGCAGTACACTGTTGAACTCGCAGCAAATGCTGAGCAAACTGGTAGGTCAGGCGTTCGGAAATCGAAGAGGTTGACGCACTCTTTATGAACCTTGACTGGTGGTCTGTCGGAATAGATTCCAGACCGTTTTTCAAGTAATGCCTTGGCAACATCTGCAGTCTGGATGACGACGATTTGTCGGCCGAAAAGAGTACAGTGAACCAGATCACCTAGACATGGATTGGACGTGATTATGCAGTTTTTCGGACGAGCATAACGGACCGTATGAAGATGCCCATTGGGTAAATGTGAGCCAAGGCTCAGAAGAATTGATCTCGAGCACACTGCCAAAAAAAGGCAAGCCCTTGGGTCCAGGAGGTAAACTCGAGGAGCGAAGTAACTGGCATTTTACATATCCAGCAAAGACGACGACCAAAAAGACAAGAAGGAACAAGAAAAGTAGGGAGGGGGACATTGACAACATTTGGCGTTGTCAGTCCTCCATGCGGAGTGATTGGGCTTATATGTGTTAGAAATGTCATTGAGTTCGGAGACCTATACATGGAATAGCTCACACTTTCATGGACCCACTGCCTGTGAATCCCACGTCCGCAATCTAATAGGAGATATATGTACATAGCCCGTTAGTGGCGATCTTTCAGAAGGGAGTCGTGTCTCGCTACGGCCTGATGTTCTAGGCACGGTCCTCTGACGATATTCTTTTCGTGGTCTGCTAGCTATTGCATTTGCGCGTGCGATGCATCTGTCGATGATGACTGGCAATCGGCCGGAATCATGAAATAATCCTAAATCGATAAGCTTCCTCCAAGCTGCAAGGATCAAGCCCGGAAGCGATGACTGCAAACGTACGTGCTACCATAGCCAGAGAGCGTCGTCCAGAGGAGCTCGAGCTCAGTGATTGGAACAGCCTCCAGGTCAGTGCCGCAAAGCTTGAACGGAGTAAAGCATCACACGTGACTCGCGTATCAACAATCCTGTTTCCGAGAAACGTACATGTACCGCTGGCCCTGACATGGACACACAGCAAGTTTCGCATCCACTTGTCCGTATGGGCGAGTTCACAGCGCATTCGTCTGCTACTATGGACAATCTGGACACACCGCGTGTTTCTGAGTTTGGAGTACCCCCACTCGATCTCATGGTCAATCATAAACGCGCCGAGCCATCGATCGTCAGGACTAGAACGGGAAGTGTATTGTCGAGGGGGTTCATCTTGAAAACAGACTACTATCCTTCTGGTTTGTGGCTTGACCAGACCCCTTGATGAGTTCTCAGCCGTAGCGGTCGCTAGGGCGTGCCTTGGATCTCGATCTGAACGTCCACGGAGCACCAAACTTTAGAGCACCTCGACAAGGAAACCTCAACGTGTTCGGTGTTGCCCAGCCCCGGACACAGGGTCTTCGTGCGATACTATCCGTTCTCAGGTGCCGCCCCGGCACGCGTGATCCCTCTTACGTCGTCTGGTTTTCTACGAGAGAAGAACCCATCAGTGGGTCCCGATATCTGTTTTTCTATGTCTGATTGACTTGTCGCCGCGTCAGTCTACATATCTGGGCGTCCATTTGTTCTACGAGACGCCTCTGAGCCGCGTAAGACCCTTTCGCTATCCGATCGCGCAGAAAATCTCGAGGCGATCGAAGATCGGTTGAAGCATGATATCCTTCAAGAAGCTAGCAAGTAGGACGTCCCGTTGCCCCGGGCAGGAACCTCGTCATTCTGATTTCCGAAATTGGATAGATACGGCGGACTTATTTTGACGCACAACGAACTCGGTGGGTCCTTAAAATGATACCTCCGTGCACACAATGTTGATTTAGATTTACTCCATCCGCAAGCTGCGGATAGTGGACAAGGTGCAATATTACCAACATGGACACATGTGGACAACGTAAACGTGAGGACTTCCCGGGAACTTTGGGAGAACATGCGCTTGGATGGATGGAGCGTCGAGGTCCGTTCCATGTTCCCTTTTATCGAGTCACATTTACACATTGTCTAGTATCATCGGCATGTCTTTTTCCTCAGTCGCTAATTACGCCACATGATGCACTAAATCCGCCACTAATCCTTGCAGTATCCCCATATCTCCTGACCGGCCAATAGAGGTATTCACCCTTTTTTTTATTTCCCGGCTGAAAACACTATCTCTTCCCACCCAGGACAACTATCTAGATGCGTACCTTCGCGTCATCAAAGATACCGATCCAGTTCGAAGTGCCCTCGTCTTCAGCTGTGGTATGGGCGCTGTTCGCACGACGTTCGCTATGGTTGCCGCCTTGATCATTCGCCGAAAGATGCTCCTTGTACGAGGTTTGGATGATCCCTATGCTACCAAACCATCTTTCGTGCTCCCTTCTGGTACCATCAAGCAAAGAAGTGCATCACCAGGATTCAGTACAGTAACGTATCTAATTTGAACTTAATACCTTCTTCTGGCTCATTGGTCGTTTTGCTTATAGCCGAGGAGTCAGGTAAAGAGACGTGTATTAAGTTTCTTGATGGATTTAATCGGTCCATCATTCAGCCTTCGACACCAGATACGAAGCTTGCCCAAGCATTGGAAAATGCCAGTGCCCAGCAGGATTTAAATAAATCTCTGCTAAGGTTGACATATGTTTTGCAACAATGTGCGTGTGATTCCGTTATATCCTGTCTTGTTACTGTGTAGCCCACACACATACTCCAGATCTGCATTCACAGTCAGCAATTGCCTTACTAATGTCGCAGCCTGTCTTGTTGGAAAATTTACGCAAAGCGCATCAAGGGAGCTATGGCATCGTTCTTAGCCTTCTCGGATGCTTAGACCACGGCCTTCAAGCCAAGAAACTGGTTGATCGCGTGATCGATACTTGTACGTTTTTTTTTTTTGCTGATACTCTTGGTGAATGCATCAGTGAGGCAGGCTAAACTGAGCCAATTGACACAGGCGATCATGTCACGAATCTAAGGGAAGATATTTTGGTGCATAGGGTCCGATATTCACTTGCCACTCCTGATGGTGACGGTGCAAAGAGGGAGGACATATTAACCAAGGCCGGGAGGTCACTCGAAAAATAGTGGGTGATGCACCGGAGCCAACTCCGTGGCCTGAGCCTTCTCTGTTCCAGCTTCTTTATGATCGCGTTCGCAAGCTACGTTGATTCCGTTCCCGACTTCAACCAGTCATTCTCGGAATGGCTTAAGGTCCGCGATGAAATTGTTTCCTACCACTGCTGACATCCTAAAACACTTCTAAAGGCAAGGACGGAGATATGGAAGTAAGCATGCTTGGTGCACGACTTACGCCCTTATCTTATCCTATTCCCCTCTTAGCCAGGTGATGTTTTTGAGGAAGTCAGGAAGGTCTCGATTGAACGTGTTTACCCCCGTGAACGATCTTTCACTTCTGTCTCGATCGGGGGCAGAAGACAAGTCACTTGTTGCTGGCCAAAAGAACAATATTGAAATTACGGGTGGCCAATTACTCGGAGATGAATACAGCGACCACGTTGTCAAAGTTAGATTTGTTCAGACTTTTGGTTAGTGAGACTGATCACAAGTCTCTTTTCGTCTAGAACCGCAGTGGCATCATTTTGAGAGAAAGGTGGGTTAAGTTTGCATCGACGAAGTTCATCATTGTTCAAAGAAAGACATTAGCACCCTTCTGAAATCCGATCAATGGCTATCGGAGTCACGTGTCTCGCAATCCGTTCGCGGTGCTATCAACTTTAGAAATGTTCCTGGCACGAATATCTACGCGTGTGGACAACCGACTGAATCAGCAATTAATGGGGTGGTCAAATTAATCAAGGAACATCATCCAAACGTCAGCAAAGTGATGTGGGTAACCCTCCGCGAAGAACCGATTGTGTACATCAATGGTGCCCCTTATTGTCTGAGGCGAGAACGGTTTTCGTTGAGGAACATGAAAGGTTACTGGTCCGTCGTCTACGTCGACAGTATTTTGAACATTGCTCGATGCAGATTATGGAGGGATCTCTGCCTCACGCTTAGAAGTCCTCGAGGAACGTCTCAAAGACGATGTAATTGCAGAACTCGGAGCGTTCGATGGAAGGTATGGTAATCTGTACAAGCTCGTGAGCAAGGATAATATTCGCAATCTCGAAGACTTTTACTTCACACAGAAGCACCGGATGGGTCTGTCATTCCAGTCTGGGAAGAAGTTCAAGCTGGGGATGTCGCTGTTCTCAAAGACATTATGGCATCACGGCAGTCAAGTTGCGGGATCGAAGTACAATATACTCGTATCCCGATCACTTCGGAACGTCCTCCGGACATGACTGATATCAATGAACTCATGGAGTTAGTAGTTCGTACTGACTTCATGAATGCTGCGATCGTCGTGAACTGCCAATTGGGACGAGGAAGAAGCACGCTGACTTCAGTGAGGGTCGCTTTGAATAGATGAACTTCCGGTTAACCCTACGCAGGTCCTGATCCTTTTGATTCAGAAATGGCTGAAAGATAGTAGACTGCTTGTCCGAGCTCGTTCACACTCGACATCCGTTCCACGTACAGAGGACGAACCCGTGAACTGGCGGCCATCATACCAAGTTGTTGACAGTATGACGTGTCTCATTCCGTCCCTGCCAGTGCATGCATCTAACGCCCAACTTGAGATTTCCTTCGTATTGTCCGCCAAGGACCAGCAGTAAAGAATGCTGTAGACGATGCGGTGGATCGGTGTGCAGAAGTCTTGAATCTGCGTGACTCCATCGACGAGGAACGTGTGACAGCTGTTCAAGCTACTGATGACAAGCTAAAGCGTGTTCATACATCTAAAGGTCTGTAGTATATGGCTGGAGTGTGGCTTAGACTGACGACTTCGCAGGACTGCAGAACCTTCGGCGATACTTCGGACTCGTCGTCTTCCAGGCTTATTTACAGTCGACAGAAGCTGACACATTGCAGTCTGTGGAGACCTACCAGAAGTTCGTTGAGAATAGGCCTGGTATGTTATGGTTCGTCGTCATTGAACCGTGTGCTTATCGGTTGCGAACAGTCATAAAGACATTCGAAAAAGACCTCGTTGGTGGTGGTCTAAATGCTTTGATCCCCTTGGAGCGGATGGATGGTGTTGCTCACCCTGACGAGGTCAAACAGATCGTGGTTAACCGATCCGGAAGCATCTTGTCTGCCTCTACAATCTTGAAGAGTGATTTCTTCTCGAACTTACAGAAAATGACACTTCCCGAGTGCGTTTGTTGTTGTGCTGGTGCTCATCATTCTCAGTCGCGTTTCGCGGGGCAGGCGAATTGAAGGATCACCTAACTTCCGTCGCCTTCCTTTAACTCTTAATTTAGGAACATCTGGCAAGCCCATCACTGATGCCTCCATTACGATTCTCGAGTGCATCAACGACGGTAAGATGGTTTGCGGAAGGTATGATTTTATGCACCCTTTGAGTACCCTCGCTTGACCAACAAATCCAGCGGAATGCCTACTGTGCAAGGGTGCGTATTACAGATTGTCAGCCATGTCTTTTTTTTTTTTCCATATCCATGCAGGTTACGGAGAGCACTGGCGCGCGTAGACGCCGGTCCGGAGGGTCTGAACATGGTGTTTTGGACTTCTCTAAGAGAGGTCTGGAAATCATCTCTGGAGTGGCGGTTCAAATATGTATTGACTTGAGCAGGAGCCTGTTGTTTATGTTTCTGGCCGACCACATGTTCTGCGGCTAGTCGACAGACCGCTGGAAAACGTCGAGTAGGTTTATCGTGCTTCAAGCTGGGCTGGGACGGAAGTTAATTCGCGTGTCAGGGCTACGGGAGTCACCACTATGATGGTCGAGACCATGGAGGAGCGTTTCAAGAAGGATGTTCTTCGGGAACTTCGACAGAGTGATGGCCGTATTTTGCTTCACGACGAAGTGGAAGAGCGTCCCGGTGTATTCACGATCATACCCATATGGGAAACAGTTTCGGAGGACGATATCATGACACCACGAGACGTATTCGATCTCGTGGCGCAAGAGGGCTATAAGGTCCAATCTTCACTGGCGTATTTGACGCTTCGACTAATCGTCTTCGACAACAGATCGATTATGGCCGTGTGGCGATCGTAGGGATCTCGTACAGTGGCTGCGAACTGACTAACATCGCGATGTAGACCGACGAACAAGCGCCGCTACCGGACGCACTTTATCAACTTTTAAACCGCATACGACTTGGATACTCGCAAGCAGGTGATCTTGAAACTCGAAGATCAACCACTGGTTATGCTATATTTCTTGCTGATGGGATTGTT